>BRDA01006931.1:57470-73710 GCA_036984385.1 Crenuchus spilurus
GTGTGTGTGTGTGTGTGTGTGTGTGTGTGTGTGTGTGTCCTGTATCAGTTTTAACCCCAGCTCAGAGGGCTGCTGTACAGCCTGCAGACCTGCTCTCTTATCTCCTACCCTCTCCTCCCTTTATCTGTGCCACACAGACCTCACAAAGGGGTCCTTCAAACACCCTCCCTTATTTCCCCTCGGTCTTCCCTCTATTTCTGCTTCACTTAGCTTCTGTCTTTTTTTTCTTTATTTACTTCTTTTCCTCTTTCTTTCACATTCCTTTCTTTCTTTTTCTTTCTTTTTTTCTTTTGTATTCATTTTTTCCTTTCTTTCTTTACTGCATTCTTTCTTTCTTTCTTTTTTCTTTCCTTTTGTATTCATTTTTTCCTTTCTTTATTAACTGCATTCTCTTTCTTTCTTTCTTTTTTTCAATCTGTTTTTCTAAATTAAAGGCAAATTAGTTGCAAAACGTTTCTGGAAAAGATACTAACACAACAACATGTTTCCACATCTCACTCTGTTATAATATTATTATTATTATTATTCATTCATTCATTCATTCATTCATTCATTCATTATCACACCCCCTTAATCCTTATTAGGGTCGCGGTTAGTCCCCCACCCCCTCACTGGGCGCAGGGCAGGGCATTACACTATTCAACTAAGCCCAGGACAGGGCGCCAGTCCATCGCTGGGAGACACACACACACACACACAGACAGACACAGACACACCTACGGACAATTTTTAGAGTACCCAATTCACCTGACCTCCATGTTTTTGGACTGTGGGAGGAAACCGGAGACCCCGGAGGAAACCCACGCAGACACGGGGAGAACATGGAAACTCCGCTCAGATGGGGAACTGAACCCAAGACCTCAGCGCTGAGAGGCGAACGTGCTAACCACTAAGCCACCGTGCCGCCCATTATTATTATTATTTATTATTATTATGTTACACTTATATAGCACCTTTCACATACCCAATGTCACTTTATAATTTAGGGGGAGAGAGTACAAATCAGAGAGAATGAAAGTACTTTGAGAAAAGATGGTAAAGGAGGATGAAGAGCAAAAAGGAGGGGTGGGGGCAGCAACACTAAAAGCCTAAACCTAAGAAAAGCCAGAAGACCAGAATCTGGACTTAGGATCTCTGTTTGCTTGTCAGCTTGTAATGTCGTGTGCATTAGGAATGCAGTGACATGTTTTCAGGATTGACCGACTATATTTGAAAATCTGTCTGTGAAATGTTCTTTTCTCAGATGAATCTGACTTTTAATAACCAAATAAGCCCCAAAACTTTAGGGAAAAAGTGTGGTGCATTACATAAACGTTGCCCTGTCTGCACTCTTAGGTGCTCACTGTTGATGACTGATGGTGGATGCCACCAAAAAGCAAACGAGGACCTGAAGAGACTGAATTGTGTATCGATAACGTTTAAACTGTTGGTGCACTTAATAGTGAGAGATGCGACTTCATCATGTGAGAGATGGCTTTCTGATTTAACCTCTTAAACCAGAAATAAGAATAAACATACAGCTGAATTGAAGAACATGTTCTGAAGTAACCAGTCAAGCTCTGAAAATTGTTTTTTTTTTTTCTCTTTTTGTTGTCTTTTTGTTTTGCTTGTATAGAAGCGTGCCTGGAATATTATTTCCCGTGTAAGTATGGGGTCGCAGCTTTCTGGGGTTTAAAGAAAGGCCGTCATATTTTCTCTCAAGTGCTTTTTTGCTCATCTAAGTGTGAAGTTGCGTTCGTTTTAAAAGCACTCCGGCGCACCTGCCTATTCCACTGCTGGGTACCCTGCCTGCCAACGAGCTTCAATTACCACTCAAATGAAAATGACCAACAGCAGAGACGTTTATGAGCAGAAATGAATGTGCTGGCCTGTGTTGCAGCGAAAGGCAATTGAAATGCTTTTTTAAAAGCTCCTGCATGGAGAGAGTGACTCCTCCCTCTGATGTGTGTGTCCTTCAGGCCAGGCTCAGGGGAACAGCACTCAGTGTGTTCACAGTCACTCTGGATACGTGTCAAACCGGCATTGATCAACAGCAGAATAAACATCATTACTGCTCTCAATGGAAGATGGGCAATTGATTTTAACACATCCCAGTGAGAGATGAGTGTGAATGAAGTCTTTTAGTAAAGCTATAGGGTTGAATAAATAAGTCAAGACATGTCTGTGTATACACATACACACACACACACACACACACATTTAGCTTCCATTGTCTTCCACTTTCATATGTCCAGAACCAACATACACAAGTGAACTGTGTTCAATTACGCACACACACACGCGCACACACACACACACACACTGTAATTAGCTTACTGTTAAACGTTCATATAATTAATCCCTGTGTTTCAATTAATCTCAAAGTACAGAATACTGTCTTGTACAGTCCTGTCCATTGTCCTGTAGTATTACTGTCCCATTAGTATTATTCATGTCATTCATCTCACTTCTACACTGTTAGTTTAAAATATAAGGTTATTCTTAAAGCTAGTTGGTATAGGCCCTCTGTTGCACATTCTCAGATTTTCATCAGCTCATGTTTTATGTGCAGTGGCCACTTCATTAGGTACACATACCTTGTAACACTCTTTATTTTTTCAGCCACTGATCATACAGGTGCACTTTGTAGTTCTACAATTACATACTGTACTCCATCTGTTTCTCTGTATACCTTATTATCCTCTTTTCACCTTGTTCTTCAAAGATCAAGAGCCCTACAGAGCAGATATTATTTGGGACACTGTTGTGACACTGATGTGATAATGGTGTGTTAATGTGTGTTGTGCTGGATCAGACATAGAGCTGTTTTTAAAGTGGAAATAGTACACCTACCAAAACTGTCCAGCCATCAGCATCCTGTGTGCAGTTTCTTGTGACCACCAGTGAAGGACTAGAGGACCAATACAGACTGTGCAGCATCAGATGAGCTGCTGTCTCTGACTTTACATCTACAAGGTGAACCAACAAGATAGATGTGTCTAATAGAGTGAACAATGGGTATCCAGCAGCTCTCCTTTATCTGATTTACACACCAACACCACATTAGTGTCACTGGAGTGCTGAGAAGGACCCACCACCCAGATAATACCAGCTTTGTGGAGGTCCTGCCATTGAAGAACAGGATGTAAGGAGGCTAACAAAGTACACAGAGGAACAGATGGACTACAGCCTGTAATTGTAGAACATCAAGGTGCACTTGTATGATCAGTGGTGCTGATATAATGGACCATGAGTATTACAGGCTATATGTACCTAATGAAGTGGCTAGTGAGTCTTCATGTTTTCTACTTTATATATCTCTTTTATAATTAAGTAGCCTCCTATTTTAGTGTCCCTTAATTCTCACAGAAATATATAGTTGTTTTATGCCCATGCATTGGGATAATTCATTAGCATATTCCTATATTCACACTAATTGCACATTAATCCACAGGAGCGTATTTCTCGCAGTTAAATTCATTCATCCTTATGATCATTTTCTAGGTGTTTTTACATGCTTTTATACATTGATATTATGTATTATATCCAGTATCATCTCTGCCATGTGTTTTCTGGCTCATTCACAATGTGTGTGTGTCTTCTCTTTGATAATCTTATGTTTGTGTGTTGTGTTTTTGTCGTTGCAGAACACTTTACATGTATAGTGAAGGTGCTCTACACTCTGCAGTACACTCAGGCCCTAGCAGCCGTTTCAGTCAAATTTAGACCAGAGGAGAGACTGGCCTGGAGCAACACAGGAGCAGCCAAAAAGGTACGGCCAATGAGAGTGCACAGCACGGCCAATCGGCAAGCACCGTTTTCTGTCGGTTGTCAAGTCAGTGTTTTTTGACTGTATTTATGTGATAAGACTGTGCAGGATTCTGTTATAGAGCAACGTCACACAAAATGTCATCAGTCATTTGTGGTGTTTTGGTGTGAATTCAGATTTCTTTACAATTCTGGTGATGGCAAACCAGAACACAGAACCCTGCAAAAGCTATTTGTTGACTTCATTGTTTAATTTTAACATCACTTGGCATATATTGGGAGAGTGAGGGAGTGAGAGTCTCGCAACGTTTATTTTCAAGCTGTTTAAGCTCTTAAACGTAGCACGTCCATCATCATTATGGAGGTGCATCATTATCAGTTAGGATTGGTACTTCAGCTCTCCACTCTATTAAATCACAATTGTAAGGGGGGGGTGTAGAATATAAATGGACAAACACAAATGTGTGGAGTTTCTGATCGTCCTTCAGGCTCTTTTAATTTCCCCATTATTCAGATACGCCTTTTCTCTGCCTTCCATTTTGTCATTAAGTAAGACGCTGTCTTTTCTCTCCCTGGAGCCACTCTAATGCCTCTGAAAACGAGGCTAGTTACTGAATCCCCCTGTGGCTGGTGCATTTATTTGAGGCTTTGGCATTGTGTGACCAGTATACAGACATTCTGAGGTTTAAAAATTCTACAGCATAAACCTTTTGGCTTATAAATCTGACTGAAAGCAAACAAAGTGTGATGAGTGCACTGATTTTAAATTCTCAGGTCCTCAGCTATAAACTGAGGGCATTATCTCATAAAATATTGCAGAAAGCCGGAGAGCTTTATCTACTTTTATTTAATGTACCACATAAGAGCTCTTTAAAAAGAGCTTCTCTGCTTTCTGTCTGAGGTAGGACACTGCAGTGATCAAAACATCAAAATCTTGTATTAACACAGCCTTTATTTCTATTGATTTCTGTTTGTCCATCAGTGTAAGGCTCTACACATTTCTTCCCTGTCCTGTACGTTCAATACTTCAGTATTTATTTAGAAGTGTTCTTCCAATCATTAATGTGTGCGTGTATTGACTCAGCGTGTCTCACATTAACCTTTATGGTCCTTTGCACACAGAACATGCCAAACTCTGAAAAATCATGGGAGACACTCTTGAGCCATGTAATCGGTGAACTGTCTAAGGCCCGGGGTGTGTACGACGGCAGGCCTGAGGAGAGTGTGGTAAGAACAGTGATGCCTCATAAATGAATTGCAATTTTATTTCTTTAATTGGAACGTTGCATTTAAAATGCACTTATTTTCTCAATGTTTTCTAGCTTTTGATAAGAAGGAGAGTAGAAATCTTTGTCCTTGTTAAGTTGGAATTGCACTAGTTAAATTATTGTAATTAAATCAGTAAAATGTGCAAAATCAGGGGGGTTTCATGTGAACTACACCAGGTAAGAGACATTGTTCAGTGATTGTGATAGGAACCACATGCTACAACACAAGAATCAAAATGAAATGTTTATGAAATGGTTATGAACACACTGGTGTGTGTGTGTGTGTGTGTGTGTGTGTGTGTGTGTGTGTGTGTGTGTGTATATATAATAAATTAATATAAATGAGGGGTTTTCAGACACTGGTATGCCCTGAATTTTAACAAATTACACCCATCTAAAATTATTTTTCCCCAAAGTGTTACTCAGGCGTCTGTTCAGCACAAACTCAGCAACAACAGTGTCAGAACAGTAAGAGTGTCATAAATCTATATTCTGATTAAATCTGCTCTAAACTTAGACTTTCCAAAAACCTGTTTTCAGATGTGGTGATATGTTGTGAAAAACACACTCTAAACATTTCTAGCCAAGACTTTTGAGCTCAGAACTGAATAAACAGAGGTGTTGGCTACACACTGCTCATTACAGTGTTAAGGAATTGTATGTGGTTTTATTTCTATAGCTTAACAAATGTTAAAACAAAAGCTCTGTTTGATTCGGTGGCTCCTAGACTTGATATTTGAGATACGTGTGAGGTCTTTGTTCACGTTCACATTCCACACATTCCACTGCCACTATTCCACCAATGGAATGTCCGGAATTACCATGTCATTATCATATGAATAACAGAGCACATAATTTGGTGGGAAAACGTGCAGCTGTTTTCCGGATGTAAATAAAACAGAGGACCCCCCATGTACATTTCTGTGTGTTTGTCACTGCATGGATGGGTTAAATGCAGAGGTCCGATTCCTCTGTGCAAGCACATTGGTCAGTGTATCACTTGCAATGTATAATTTTACATCAAAACACTCTGAAATGGAAAACTGTAGTATAGTATCATTAAGAATATATATTAGTAGCACAAACATCTTAAATTTGATTTATAGTAGTTATGTATTTTCATTCTGTTTATGGTAGCTATACATTTACATGGATAATTAAGAATCACAGGAACTTGTCACATTTGTTTAGATCTATACAGACAACCAGATGCACTGTATTATTGTCATTTTAAATGATTATTTCAGATTGTTTTACTGTTATATCACGCAGGTCTGTGTTAAGTCAGTAATACTGCTTTGAAAAGGGTCTCAGAAACAGGAGGAACATGAACAGCCATGCCCTTGTTGTTGCAAGGGCGAGTGTGTCAGTTGGGTTTTGAGGCTATTTTAGCTCTACACCTCATTCTGTCATTCACCCCCTCTCTGTGATGAATAACACCATGGCTGCTGCAGCTAGGCTTTAGAGATCCTTCTCTCCTCCACCTATCGTATTCATCAGAGCTTTATCAACAGGTCATTAATGGTTATTGATGAGGTGTGACTTTGTCCCCTCTCCTTTTCTGTTCGCAGTTGAGTTCGAGTGTATGGTCTCCTCAGTCTATAGAGTTTACCCTGCAGCAGTTCTGTCTGCCCTTCCTTCGACTCTCCTGCCTGCTTCAGCACCATCTCTATGGGGACAACCTGCCCGGCTGCCTGGTACTTCATGTACTTCATATATACACACGTCCACATAGACTCGCTTGATGCCACCATAGCATCAATCAACACACAGAGTTATCAGTTATGGACACACCTGTCTTGTATCTACACTCATTGGTCATTTTATCATGTAGACCTACTGCATAAATGCACTTATTACAGTTACATAAAAGAAAGGACTACTTCTGACCAGATATTTGATATTGGTGGAATATGTGAAATAGCGATTATGAGTATATCAGATTCATTTTCAAAGGCAATAATTGCATTTTGGGAAAGAAATCTGACCAAGAACTAGAGAGGATGCATTGTGTATAAGTATCATCCATGACTATCAGGTGTAGCATTTCCTGTATTGCTTATAATAGCCTGCTAACCAAATATCACTGTCCAAAATAAAAATCTGTTTTTTTCTGCCTGTTGTGAGCTCACCAGATGGCCTTTACATTGTGTGAACATTTCATAATGATTGGTTCAATGGAAATGCTCCAGTGCTTTGAAAAAAGCGACTTTTCATTAAATTACATTGAGAATAAAGAGCATTTTGGCCCTCCTGTATTTTTTTAAGATACTTGGACAGCAAATATATAGAGAATAGTCTACTAAAATATATGTGTGGTTCTCTGGTTGAAAATATTGCCATTGATGATGGATTAGGATGACTTGCACAAACTGCAGGGCAAAAAAATGAGTGTCCAAGTGTGTCCCCACAATGTGCATCACTAAGGTAAATATATAAGCGCACATTGTGTTTAAAAAGTGCTGCAAACTAAATACTACTCCTAGTGGTGCATCAAACACAAACCATAATACCTGTTAAGTGTTTCTTTTCATGGAGGTGGCTGTTATCTGTTGAATTAATGTAGTGGCTTGTCTGGCTCACAGTCTGTCTGTATTTTCAGTTGGAGGAGGAGTTCTCATTGCTGATAGGCTGTTTGGGTTTGCTGCCTGGTTTTGCCCAGACCAACAACCCCATCAGCAGTGCAGCATGTCTGGAGTGGAACGTCGGTGCATTTGAGCTGCTCTCACAGTGGTGCTCTGAGCTCATCAGTCTTACCGACAAGCCATCACAGCAGGCTATGGTCAGTACTATTGACTTTTTAATATACCTCATTCAAAAAGCAGTCAAAGTTGTGTTGAATTACATTTGAAGTGGCTTTAAAAAGTATTGAAGTAACTTAATCTCTCTGGGTTTTATTTTTGCAGTCTCTGTTGGCGCAGGACCCTCAGTGGTCGGCCCCTCGCCTGCTGCAACTCCCCGACAACTATAACACCATCTTCCAGTACTACCACAGGAAGTCCTGCACTGTCTGCAGTAAAACACCCAAGGACCCAGCGCTGTGCCTGGTGTGCGGGGCGTTTGTGTGCCTCAAGGGCCTCTGCTGCAAACAGCAGGGCATCTGCGAGTGTGTTCTGGTGAGTGGGGCTGCTCACTGAGCTCACACACCATCAGGTTGTGTCAGCAGGTTTCATTTCACCAGTGGATAAATATCAGGGGATCTGGTGCCAGTTCAGTTTGCTTCCCTTACTGTGACCATCTAAACGTGGAACCTTATGTTTCGCTTGGTGTTATTTTGACTTCTGTTTGGCAGCGTCAAGTGATCCAAGCCAATTGTATGTTGAGGTAGTAAACAATTAAATTTGATGTACCTGAAGCTAGAGAATGACGTGGCAGAGCAAAGAAATTGAAAAGATGATACAATTTGTAGTAAACAAATCAGACCTCTTTAATAATTAGTTAATTAATTTATAAATGATTTTACGTTCTTTTTGAAATACCATTTCACTAATATGTATGTTATGTGGTTTGCTTGTCTTCAGTTAACCTTATCATACTTAATGTGTCTTTGGAGATACACCCAGAGAATGTTGCCAGAGCTCAGTTCAACACTTCTGGGCATCTTACAATATATTGGGGTGTGGAAATATAGTTTTCTGTCGGTACTGAAAGTGAAAGTATCCCACCTTTTATTGTTTGGTGCACTGCAGGAGTTTGTAAGAGCATGTGCGTACATTCATACCTGAATTGAAAGGCTAAAAAAATGCCCACATACTGTTTGAAGGGGGTTAATGATGAAGACCTCTTCTTTTTCTGTAGCATTCTCAGCACTGTGGAGCAGCCACTGGAATCTTCCTCCTAATAAATGCATCCGTTATCATCATCATCCGGGGACATCGTTTCTGTCTTTGGGGTTCCGTTTACTTGGATGCTCATGGAGAGGAGGACCGAGATTTACGGTAAGAGTCATTCAGACACAGTTTTTGTTCGTTTTAATTAGGTAGACATTTGACAGATATCCATGCCATAGTGTGAAAATTTACAAGGATGCTCTTACTCTTATAACTTGCATTAAATGCTCATTCAGTGTCACATCAAACATTAGAATATTGTCAAAAACATAATTTTCTTCATATTTTAATTTGAAAAGGTAAACTGTAATTTCATTACATGTGAAGTGACATTTCCAGCCTTTTTTGTTTTAACTCTCCTGAGTCTGTGTTCCTGCCAGTGGGATGTTATAGTAGAAATAAAACTAAACATACACCGGAAACCTTAAAGGGTCTACTTTTCAAATATATATAGCTTGAATCACAATATAGTTTTAAGATATAGTCTTAAATAAGCAGAGACACATCTGTGAGAGCACGTCAGACAGCTGCGCATATTTTCCCACCAAATGACGCAATGTGTCATTCATATTATAATAACATGATAATTCCAGACATTCCATTGGTGGATTACCGGCTGTGGAATGTCAACCAAACAAAGACCTCTCACCTGAGATGAACCTGAACAATAGACCTTTCTTGTGAGTGTTTCACACCTATCTTGTGAATATTCAGTGTAGGGTTAGTGGCTGAGGAAAACAGAGTGTCACCTCACATTAGTTAAGCTTTAGAAATAAAACCACATACAATTTCTAAAACTATTCAATCAATATCAACAGTAATACAAATAAATGTCACTTTACATGTAATGAAGATCAAATGACAGTTTGCCTTTTGAATTTAAAGTATGAGCATGAGTTTGTTCCATGTTATACAGCCACATCAAAAAATTTGAATATTAGACAATGAAGTGCTTTGAACTTTAGATGCAAAAACACTGATAAACATGATTGGATATACTGGATATGTGGTGCATATATCTGACGATCAAATTGATTGGCCAGAGCAGAGAAGGGTGTTTTATGTATTGAGTTTGCGTCAGATATATGCATAGACAATAAAAAATAATTGAATCAGTTGTGGAGTTCAGGTGTTGATTCCAGTAATCTGAAAAATGCTGCATACTGATATGTTGGCTTGGATCACTGAACTTGTGAACTTGTCTCTAAGCTGATGTTTGTTTGTCTGTAGTCGTGGAAAGCCTCTGTTCCTGTGTGAGGAGAGGTATCGTGTGCTGGAGCAGCAATGGGTGTCCCACACCTTCGACCACATTAACAAACGCTGGGGTCCCCACTACAATGGACTTTAAGAAGAAATGAACCCAGAGCAGCCAGATCACACTTGGCATGAGTGCCACCCTCTGTATCTCCTTTTGATAAATGCTATCATGTAATATAAAGAAACAAGCCGTGAGTGGATTGCTGCTACAGCCTTGGTTATGTGAAGTTTAGTGTACAAACATGCCTAATGACTAACAGTGTGTGTGAGTGTGTGTGTGTGTGGTTTTAAATTGGTTTTCCGTGTGGATTTTTTAAGAGGGAGAACATGGTGGATATTTTTTTTTATTGTTTTGGGACAAACTCACAGTGAAAGCACAGATTCGCCCCATTGATGCGTGCATTTGAGTGAGTGCTGTTTGAAGCATGAGTTACTTGGTTGCACCTCTCCAAAAATTTAGTTGTGTTGGGGAAGAAATTACTGATGCACTCCGTGTAGGACATTTTGACCAATTCCTGGCCTGGCAGACTTACTGTATTAAGTGGATATCTCAGTCATTATCAAAAAGATACATTTTCCATCAGAACTAATTGGATAGAGGTTTCACACTGTCTGCGAAGAACATCTGTCTGCCATGATCACAACCCTATGACTCGTGCAATTTCCATTGATGTTAGACAGCCTAGGTGATTTGGTGTATATCTCATTTCATTCTCAGCTCAGAGACTTTTAAGTGCTGGTATGGCAGGAGGGTAAAGGCATCAGCTAAGCAGAACTGTCATTGCTGTAAGAAAATGAATTACTTTCTACCCCTTAAGGCATATCTTCCAGCCACTGTTTTTAGCTGTTTTTTTGACTGATCCATGGCTTGGAGATGAACGTGAATGAAAAGATGTTTAGAAGTAAGATAATACATGGATTTATCAACAGATAGTAGTCGAGGTAAGTTGAGACCTATCTCTGATTCAAGGTTTAGTTGCAACCATCCTCAGGAATTTGTCTTTTTTCTCTCTATTTTGCTGTAGTTGAAGAGAAACTTTTTAATATTTAAATAAATGCTGCTATTCATTGTTAAAAGTTAATTCTAACATTGTAAAGATGATTTTTATGATTTCTTTCTTTCAAAGAGCAGAAGGCTCTGAATGGTAGCAGTTGAGGGTGTTTCACTATGAGGCTGCAGGAAACTCTTATTTCCCTGCCAATCACAGGTCTCACATGAAATCATAATGGTACAGGTTGAAAACAGCATTAACAGTATCCCCATCTGAATTCGGCAAAATGAGAGAAAAGCAATGAGAAATGAATTTTGCCAACAAAACGCCATCCAGCCATGATCACATTAGTTATTTTTATGAGGCTTTTTAAATTGCATACATATTTGGGCTTTTATCCCAAATACACTTTTAATCTTGAGCAGCAGACAAGACAGCAGACAGCGCCCACTTCTCCAAAGACCTCAGCTTCATGTTATAGTGACCTTCACAGCACCCATGATGCAATTAAAATTGGTCATTTAATGAGCTGCGTCTGTGGGTTTTTGTCATTTAGAAGTTCTTTTTAACTATTTATATAAAGGCATTATATAAACATATAGAAAGACAGTGTAGAGTTGTCCTTTGTTTAAGCACATGAGGGCCACAGGAATGTAAGGTCACTGGTTTAATATCATGTAATGTAACTTCTACTATAAATTAATGTAATTTCACTGCTAAAATGATCTTTAGAAGAGACAATCACCTTTTTGTCTTTCCTTTAGTGTCACCTTGCCCAGATGATCAGTCCTCAAAAATGGCCACATTGATGTCCCCTTTGTCTAAAATTGCAGTCAATTTTTTAACACAGGTTCCCAATTCAGTCTCTCATTTTGGCTTCATAATTTAATTGTTTTAGGTGCAGTCAAGTCTTAACTTTGGATGCGTTACTTCAGTTTACACTCGTTGAAGAAAAATGAAATGCACAGTTGGATGATTTTGACAGTTGCCCACCTCTACAAAGATCAAAATGAGGTCCACATCTTTGCTGACAGCAGATTTTCAAATATTTATATAAATGTCCTACATTATTGACACTTCAGAATGATGAACATATGGAAATTTCCTTGTATTAGAATTTTTTCTTTGTTTTTGAAAGAGATCTTTGATACCTTCCAAAGCACTTTTTGTAACTTCTAAAAGTTTAATTTTTTTAGTTGAATGCATTGACCTCTTGGTGTATCTTCCCTCTTGCTTTTGCTTTTTCTTCTTGCTCTCAGAAGCCTGAAAATAATCCTTAACATTGTGTTTCCATCACAGATGACTGTTCCAAGCTTTGAAACGAGATGTGAAATCGTTCTGCATTTCAGTCCCAGAGCCACTGATGCATGTTTTGGTCAGTTTATCAGGTATTGATTACACAGGTCTACAGGATTCCAGAGCTGAACACAGTGTTGCCTGTTTTTTTCCCATCACAGTAAAAGTGTAGTGAATGATTCCATAAATATTTATACTGAACATTTCTGAGTATTAAGTACAAAACGTTTATCCATTTTTACACTCTGAGCAAAACTATTCCTACATACCACCAAAAAGTTTTTGGATTTACAGTGGGCCTCATTCACCCACCAATGTTAAGAATCAATTTCATCTTAATCAGTTTTCATGATTGACATTCACTAATTTTTCTTATTTGAGATTATTTTTGGGTTTTATTGATGAAAGCAAAATCTACACACACTCAAAAGCACACTTGTGTTTCTGACATACAGAATATACATTTAAAAAATATTTAAGAACAAATTTACTAAATTATTTGGTAAATGAGGCCTATTCAATTAAATGTTGACAAGATGCATTTCACCGTACATATATATATACATATATATATATATATATAATCTCATTATCATATATATGATATAACCTTTATCTATAACCAACTCTTGAAGAACCCTCTTTTTTAATAATACACTGTTGAGTAGTATGATATGGACAGCTTGTGTAGTAGGAGTAAATGATGGATTATGTAAGTATAGACATTATCTAATACAATAAGATATGGGCTTTATTTTATTTATTTATTTATTTATTTTTTTTACAAAATTGGTTAAAAAACTAATGGAGACCTTAGCTTTGTAACAGGTCTGGCCAAAAAAATCAAGCCTGTCTAATAGGAGAAGAGCTCTGGAACATTCATATTGGCCAATCCTTTGATTAATTAATTATCCCGCTTACGGAGAAATTACATTTGTTTATAAACCCCACAAATGGTGTCATTTTGTTGGCCTGTGTTATCAATTCTGTGTTCATGAAATGCTGAAGGAAAATGTTTCACGCACTTAAACTCTCAGCTTTTCTTTCCTTCGTCTTTTGTTTTGTCTTGATTTCTTGCATGCTGCTGTTTTTTCTCCTTTTTCAGTTTTCTCTTTGTTTTCCCTTCTCAGCCCAGTCGTTGTATAGACAGTTTCACAGAGAGAAATGGGTGTATATTGGCACTGAAAGCTGCAACTTGTCTTTGGTGTGGTGTGAGATGAGTGAGTGACAGAGAGGCAGAAATACAGTACATTACTGTAGGTGCTGATTCAATCTTTCTGATCGCAACTCAGAAAGGGTGACAGACATTTAATGCAAAATGTAACATATGTGAATAAAATATAAAGATGCTCTGACAACGTTCTGTTCATTCTTGCAAGGATTGTCATGTTTCTTTCTTCAGGCTGAATGATGTTAAATGGTCTGTGAAAGCTGTTCAGTGCCACATCACAAAAATTTGAATATTGTGGGAAAAGGCCATTTTTGTTCATAATTTAATACAAAAAAGGTAAACGGTCATATAATTTATATTAAATACATGTAAAGTGACATTTCAGCCTTTTTTCTCTAATGTTGATCACTTTGGCTTATAACTCATGAAAATCAAAAATCCAGAATCTCGGACTATAAGATTTAATTTTTAGCTTGAAATATTATTATTCCAACAATATCAACATTACAGACTTGTACATTGAGTGGCTTCAAACAGCATAACAGTGGTGGCCTGCAGGCCATTGATGCCAGAACGGAATGATGACTGACAAATGGTACACAGCAATCGACACCACTGTGGACCAGTTAACCTTTATAATTAACACTGATGTACTGTTCCGAGTTGATTCCAAACCAGGCATGGTTATAATATTCTGATATAACTGTGTATATTGTTTCAGATAGTCCTTTTACATTTGTGTGCTAGCTATTGATACCCATGTAGCACATTCAGCCTGTAGATTGTTTCTTTATACTGGACATTGAAGGTTGAAGCTGGAGTAAGAAGAGTGCTCAGCTTTCTGTCTGGCCTCTTCTGGAGTTTGCCAAGACCTAGAAAGCAAGCCTCTGTTAAAAAGGCACAAAGGCTGGAGCTGAACCCTCAGTTCACATGACACATCTCATTAGTTCAGCTAAGTAGGAGATCTAAACAAGCTCTTGCTGGGATTGGACGCCGAGTTTTTGTGCTGTTGATGCCTGCTCAACAATCTACAGTAGGTGTTATTTGGCTTCAGGTTATTAAAGTGCAAATAATTTCAGACTGTTGTGTTAAAGATAACCCTTGGTTAGGTTTGCTGAGCTGATTATTTGAACCATTTCTCAATTTTTTAAATAATTTTAATACTAATGAACACCACAGGACTCTTGACTTTATTCTTAGTAGTAGCAGCAGTATTAGTAATACTAGTCATTATAACATGCATCAAAAAACTACAATATAGTGAAAGGTTTTTTTCATAATTTAACTCAAGGTATACTGTCATACTTAAAGCCTTATTGTTGTTTTAATGTTCATCAGTTTGGCTTATATCTCATGAAAATCAAATTCAGAACCTCAAATTATTAGTATATTTCATTGTGAGTTTAATTATTTGGACAGTATAAATAAGCTGCTATATTCCTAATGTCAGCACTCCTGAACCAGAGACAACATCAAAAGTGTCTCATCTGGGCTAAGGATGTTGCATTTCGTGGCACCCCAAAATCATCACTGTGGAAACTTTACAATGGAAGTCAGACACCTTGGATTCTGTACCTCTCTGAAAGGATTTTGGACCACTTTTTTTTTTTTTTTTTTTTTTTTTTTTTTTTTTTTTTTTTTTTTTTTAGTCCATCTGATATCATTAGTTGAAGAGTTGTTTGATATTAGAAATGCCTCAGTTGTTGCACAATAGATGCACAGTATTTATAAAAGTTTAACAGCAATTAATTCAAACTCTAAATGGAATATTATATATTCAGTCAAACATTGACTTACAAGTTTAATTTGTTCTGTGACTGAGTTTGGTCGTATATCAAACAACATGTCCAGATTAAAATTATTTGAAATGCTATTCATCCGTTTCAGCCACTCAAAAACAATTTTTTTGGTTACGTTTAAAAAAAAAAAAAAAAAAAAAAAAAAAACTTTATAAATAACAAATAATGTATAAAAAATAACACGATATAAGAGAATGTAAATAAATAAACTAGTCTGAAGTGTATTTACCTTGAAGATCAGATGAAGATGCTGCAAGAGGTTGGGGGAGTTTTTCATTTCATGCTCTACCGCTTAACTTACTACACACTTAATGCTACACTTTATCGCTCAAGTGAATTACTACTTTTTTATTTGATTTTTTACTTCACTTAATCATCATCTTCACTGACTTTTGCCTTTTTCGCCACACTTTCCTCGCTTTCAATTGCAGGGCGTTTCAATAAAATCCTGCCCAAGGAGGTTTTTCCTCCTCCTTTTCAAAATGTTTCAAAAATTAGAGATTCAAGAGTCCTTACACATCCCCTACGGTGGCCGAGAAGATCGAACGCGCAGCAGATTCACAAATGCACTGCAAAGACAGAAAACACTTTAATCAAAACGACCAATGATCTATATTACATATAGATAATTGAAAACGACAATATGGACTCTACATTTACAAACGCGGTGCAAAACCGTTCGCAACAAAACGAAAAGGACGTCCTAAAACGACGTATATGGCAATGCCATATGTAAACAGAACCTCGCTGAGTCGTGGCAGCTTCTCTAATGAGAAATAAGTTTGTATATGTGACCCCCCCACCCCCCACCCCCCCGGGAAAACCAGGCCAAAGTCTTTTTTTTTTTTTTTCAAAACTTTTTTGTGAATTTAAGTTGTGT
>BRDA01006931.1:99158-109924 GCA_036984385.1 Crenuchus spilurus
GCTTGAAACAAAGTTATTTACCCTCAATTTTGAAAAGGTGCCAATAATTTTGTCTGGCCCATTTTTGGAGTTTTGTGTGAAATTGTCAAATTTGCTTTTTTTCCCTGTTTTTTGTGTTGTTCCAATACACACAAAGGAAATAAACACGTGTATAACAAAACATGTGTAATTGCAATTATTTTCTGGAAAAAATTCAGGGGTGCCAACACTTTCGGCTATGACTGTAACCCATCCGTGCAGTGAAACGCACACACTAGGCTGTGAGAACATGTGCCCAAAACCGTGGGCAGCCCTATCCATGGTGCCCAGGGAGCAGTTGGGGGTTAGGTGCCTTACTCAAGAGCACTTCAGTCATGACTTGCCTGGGGATCAAACTGGTGACCTTCACAGTCACAAGAACAGATCCCTAACCACCAGACCACAGCTGCCCCCTGATTGATTGATTGATTGATTGGTCAATTATTATTTTTTTTTCATAACTAGACGACAAAATATGCAGATCAACTATCAATTTCAGATATTCAAATGATCAATCGATCATCTTCTTAATCCTTCTTCCATTCCCCCCACAATCTCACTCCTCCATCCCAGGGTCTGCAGCATCTGCACAACAACAGAATCATCCACCGTGACGTCAAGGGCAACAACATCCTGCTCACCACAGATGGAGGAGTCAAGCTGGTGGACTTTGGTAATGGCCGAGTCTGTTTCAGTCTGTGCTGACAGCTGTAGATCCTCTGGTGTAGTGTTACTGCTCACACAGACATGCTGACAGAATGTCTAAAGGAGATCCACAGTCCTGCAGAGCTACTGCCGTACTGCAGATGAGCCTGTATTAACTTTTTCACCTGCACAGCTACTGCAGACAATGTCTGCCTTACACAGGATTATTACTGCTCATATTTTAGTATATATCTGTAAAGTTCACAAAGGCTAGATTTACTCACCAGTCAGTCGAGGAGTTGTACTTTTAAATTTATTGTTTACATTAGAGCATCCAAGCAAATTCATATCACTGTTAAATGAATCACCACTATACTGATTTGCCGGTTTTGCTGCTTGCCATCGGCAGCCGATGCCCAAGAGAGCAAAAATGGGCAGTGCTCTCTCTGGGCGGGTAAGATGGCACTCTCCCTCCAGCACTACTAAGTAATGTCAGCTGGCTCAGGTGTCTGCCAGGCGATCCATCAGAACTGGGGATCCTGCGCTTTCCTTCGAGCGTGTTGGCTTCCTGGCGGTGATGTATCAGCAGCAGTTCAAAAAGAGGCGGAGCTTGACTTCACATGCATCGGAGGAGGCCTGTGTTAGTCTGCACCCTCCTAAAGTCAGTGATATCACAAGTGATAGTAGAGTCCATGAATGGGTAGGTCGATTGGTTAGCAAACACATGGGGAGAAAATCAGGGAAATGTAAATATTTAACTTTTCTGATGTAGCGCTGTAATTTAATTTATATATATAAAGTTACCTAATAATAATAATATTATTATTATTATTATACACAAAATACCTAATAGTGCGGATAGCCACTCTTGGCTTGGATGACACTAGCGAGACGTCATGGTGTGGACTGCATTAGGTGATGGACTGTATCCGGATGCACTCGTGCCCATATAAACTGCAGCGGAGTACTGCAGTGGCTCATGGGCTCTATAACATCCCTCAAAGTTCACTGTTTCTGACCTGCCTCCATCCTTCACCTGGTACTGTATCATCATACTCTTTTGACCATCAATCAAATCACATCCTTTGCCCATGACAGTAGTTTTGCACTTTGTTACAACTGATTAGTGTGCTCACTTATTTATACAGCAAACCCTGTCATGTGACGTCCCACTTTGAGTTCATTCCAAACCAGGTGTGGTCATAATATTCTGATATGACTGTATAGGTAAGTGTAATATGTGTGAAACAACAATAGAGAACATCACAGTACAGTCAGTGATGATCTGTTCTGTCCAATCTGAAAAGCTTTGTTCAGTGTCTGTCATATAAACTGTGTGTGTGTGTGTGTGTGTGTGTGTGTGTGTGTGTGTGTGTGTGTGTGAGGAGAGAGATGGATGTGGGGTAAATGACTTTGGTTTGCCTGAGGCATGTCTGTGTGTGTGTGTGTGTGTGTGTGTGTGGAGGCAAGTGGAACCCTGCAGGGAGACAAAGCTGCTCCATTTCATTACAAACGGTGATGATGATGATGATGGTGTTGGTGATGATTGCTGGTTCAATGGGCCGTGGTCTGGTGCCTTGTTAAATTATGCGCATCTTTTAAAAGATGTGGTTCTCTGTGTAGCTGTGTATGCTTAATTGTTTCATAAGAGTTATTAGTAGCCGTGACAACCAGCGACGTGATTCATTGTTTGTCTTGCTGGTTGTGTTTGATGGTTTATGTAAATGTTACACAGAAGCAGACGTTTAAGTTTATGACACATACCTGCTGTACGCTTTCATTTTCATAATGTGTGTGTGTGTGTGTGTGTGTGCTTTTCAGGTGTGTCTGCCCAGCTAACGAGTGCACGTTTGCGCAGAAACACATCAGTGGGAACACCTTTCTGGATGGCACCTGAGGTCTGTCTCTCCATGTTCTTTCTGTTTCTCTTTCTCTCACTCTCGAAATATCCATCCATCCATCCATCCATCCATCTATCCATCCCACACCCATCTATGGTCTGTCTGTCTCTCTGTCTATCCCACACCCATGTATTTTCTCTCTCTCTCTCTCTCTCTGTCTCTCTGTCTCTCTCATACTTTCTCGCTCTCTCTGTCACACACTCCAAAATCTTTTTTTTCACTCACACACACGTTCCCATACTCTGCTCTCCTGTGTAGTAC
Organism: Crenuchus spilurus; assembly: GCA_036984385.1. Classification (NCBI taxonomy): domain Eukaryota; kingdom Metazoa; phylum Chordata; class Actinopteri; order Characiformes; family Crenuchidae; genus Crenuchus; species Crenuchus spilurus. Next base: position 101,984 of record BRDA01006931.1, read on the forward strand.
TTCTGTCTCTCTTCTCTCCTCCAGTCTTTTCAGTCTGACGTATAGTTTAGATTTTGACTGAAATGCCTGGCTGTGTACATACGTGTGTGTGTGAGAGTGTGTGTGCTCTGAAGTGTGTCTCCCCTGTGTGTGAGAGCGGTGGGGGTCGTGTGAAGGTTAATAGCTGAGAGCCGGTTTCCCCCTTCTTGTGTTATTCTGAATTGAAGCGAGAATGATTGGGCTGGAGGGGGGGCGTGCCCCGCAGGCCAATTAGAATTCAGCCTGGAGGAGCTGCTCTTCTGCAGGCTGATTGGTCACGGATGAGAGTGAGACAAACTCCACTAAAATAATGCAGGAATGACATCTGAAGGTTTGATCTGTTTACTGTGACCTTAAACAAAACCAGTGTGATGGCGTCCAGATTAGACATCAGAACTTCTCCAGCAGACATTCTTCAGACATTCATTCAGATGTTCTTAGTTGTTCTTAGTTAAAAGGTAAAGTGTCATGTTTTATATTCATTACAAGCCATTTTTGATCAGAATGGCTTTTAACTCGTAATCAGAAATCCAGAATCTCAAATTATTAGAATATTATATCAACTTTAAAAAAACGATCTTGAAATCTGTCTCTTTACACCTAATTAATATATCAGATCAGATTAGATTCTACTTTGTCAGTGTGATTTGCACACAATGGATCATCCGTGCAGTGAAACAAACACACTAGTGAACACATTAGGCTGTGACCATGTGCCCGAAGTGATGGGCAACCCGATCCATGGTGCCCAGGGTGCAGTTGAGGGTTGCTCAAGGGCACTTCAGTCATGAGCAGCCCGATGATTGAACCACCAGGTCCGGTGTTATTATACACTATTCAAATTTTTGGGGATGCAGTAGTATATGAATCATCACTGTTATAACAAAAATCCCACTCTTGCTCTCTCTCTCTCTGTCTCTCTATCTCCGTCTTTGTCTGTCTCTCTCTCTCTGTCTCTGTCTCTGTCTCTCTCTCTCTGTCTCTCTCTCTCTGTCTCTCTCTCTCTCTCTGTCTCTCTCTCTCTGTCTCTCTCTCTCTGTCTCTCTCTCTCTCTGTCTCTCTCTCTCTCTGTCTCTGTGTCTATCTGTCTCTCTCTCTCTGTCTCTGTGTCTCTCTCTCTCTGTCTCTGTGTCTCTCTGTCTCTCTCTCTCTGTGTCTGTTTCTGTCTCTCTCTCTCTGTGTCTGTTTCTGTCTCTGTCTCTCTGCGTCTCTCTGTGTCTCTCTCCATTTCTCTCTGTCTCTTTTTTCTCTGTCTTTCTCTGCCTCTTCTTCTCTTTCTCTCTTTCTCACATTCTCTCTCTTTGTCTCTCACTCACTTTTACTCTTTTTCTTTCTCTTCTTTCTTTCCTCCCTTTCTGCCTGTCTGTCTGTTTCTCTGTCACACACTTTTGCTCTCTCTTTCTCTCCCTTTATCTCTTTCTTTCTCTCCCCCTCTTTAATAATAATGATAATAATAATAATATGCGCCCAGTGAGGGGTTAGGGGACTAACCACGACCCTGATAAGGAATAAATGGGTGTGATAATGGAAGGATGAATGGATGATAATAATTCCTCTTTGCTGCATGCTGTTCTTTTATTAAATTAAGCTCTAAAACAGCCTGTTTCAGGGCTGCTGTTTTTATGATGTCACAGAAACACAATGCATCTACATACCAACTTATGTAGCCTACAGTTTAGCTCCGCCCACTCACATTGAAGTGTTTCTGCCTGGACTACTTTCTTAATGAGCCATGGAGCATGTTTTAGTCTTAAAGCCACAGTCACAGAGTGTGTTCAGGGATAAAGAGAGGCTGCAAATGGATCTGTAAAAATATATTGAAATGTATATATCAGTACACACACCTTTAACTTTGAATGTTTAGAGGTGAGAATATTTGGAGCATTTTTATTGGTCCATTCTTTGGTAAAAAAAAAAAAAGGTAAAAGAAGGTTTAGCTCTGACAGGTGATTGTATACACAGACAGACTGTATTTAGAGAGTAATCATTTCTGTCTCTGTACTCTTCCACAGGTCATAGCTTGTGAGCAGCAGTTTGACTACTCGTACGATGCCCGCTGTGATGTGTGGTCCTTAGGCATCACTGCTATAGAGCTGGCTGATGGAGATCCACCCCTGGCTGAGATGCATCCTGTGAAAGCACTATTCAAAATACCACGGTGAGCCACCAGAGGGCACCATTCACATACTAAAGAGAGTCAGGCTCCTGTAGAAAGGGAAGATGTGTACCAGAGGATGGGATATTGAAAGGTGTTCAGAGAAGAGAAAGGAAGACAGACAGGCCTCTTCTCCTCCAGCTTTTCTTTTCTGCTTTGAGAAGAATAGCACAGCCTGAGGATTCCACACATTCTGCTGTCTCTCAGTGAAATGCTGTGTTCACATCATAAAAGCTGTTTTTGTTCACTGTAATGGGGAACAATGTTCGAAGGAAATGATTCAGATGTGCCTCTGCACCAGAAGAGATTTTCCTGTGTTGGCTTTTTCATAGCTGTCAAGATTTCCCTAATAACACATTCCACTTCCACATCCCATGATTAACCCTGTACAGCCTGGACTGTGAAAGGGTTGCCAGAAAACGATTTGTTTATTTGACTTGGTGAACAATTATGAAGAAATAAATAAAATAACAAAGTCTGCATGAGTTTTTCTTTGTATCATATTTGATACATCCAGAATCTATTGTTTACTGCATGTTTAAACAAGCAAACTTACAAAGGCAAGCTTTTTAACCCCTTGTATCCTCTGGTGCATGCAGTGCATGGATAATCCACTAGGGGGCGAAATACATGTATCTAATTTTAAACATCAAGTTTTTCTTATTTATTAAATGTATTATTTATTAATCTCTCTCTCTCTCTCTCTCTCTCTCTCTCTCTCTCTCTCTCTCTCTCTGTGTGTGTATATGTATATGTATATATATATATATATATATAAAATTTTGTAATTATCAAACTGATGTATCAAATATAATACACTTGGTTTTATTGGGTTAAATCCCGATGAGGTACATTTACTCTGACATTTTAACGCTTTTTTTTCCTGCTACACAATCAGATAATCTGTCTCGACACGGTATTCTGATTAACGATTATTTGAGTGCTTTGATGGTGGAAGCGTTTGACCTTCTGTCATCAGTACAATCGCACCATTATCTCCCACAATGCAGTGTGGCTGTGCCCTCTGATTGCAATTTGCATGTGTGATTAGCCTTCTCCTTTCTCATTGAGATGAGACTGACACTCTGGCTCGCAGCACAATGTTATCTGTCCCTCACCAAGCCCACAGGAGAGGCGGTCGTTTAGCTGCAAGCATGCTGCTAACGTTGCGCAGGCCTCTTTGGTCTGAACAGCAGCATAAAAAAAACATGTGCTTAGCATTAAGGATGCTACAGTATTGCTAAAAAGAGAGCCACATGAAGGCACTGATGTTGCAGCAGATGTCCTGGTGGCCGTGGTTTGCCTGAATAGTACAAAATCTCTAGGCCTCTGATGAGCTAATGACTGTGTGAGTGTGTGTGTGTGTGTGCACATTCACTAACCACTTCATTAGCTGCAAATACCTTGTATCTACACTTATTAGCTCCACTGAGCACTTTGTAGTTCTACACATTGTAGTCCATCTGTGTCTCTGTATACTTTGTTCACCCTGTTCTTCAATGGTCAGGACCCCCACAGAGCCACATTTTTTGGGTGCATCATTCTCAGCACTGTAGTGACACTGATGTGGTGGGGGTGTGTTAGTGTGTGTTCTGGTATGAGTGGTCCAGATACAATAGAACTGTACTATTTTCATTCCAGCAGTGACACCCCTGCTGTGTCTATTAAGAGATTCAGACTCTTTATTGTAGCATCTTATATTGAATTATAGTGTTATTTACTAGTACATCCTCCAAACGTTGTGAATAATTTTATTTGTGGTCTGGTGGTGTAGTGAGTTAGCTGTGCCTCCTGAACAAGCGGTCACTGGTTCGAATCCCACCACTAGTGGTGAACTCGTTTCCCATCTGTCCGCCACCTCTCTTTAGTGGCCTGGTGGTTATGGATCTGGTCTTGTGATTGGAAGGTTGGTGGTTTGATACCCGGGCAGGTCATGACTGAAGTGCAAATGAGCAAGACACCTAACCCCCATCTGCTTCCTGGGTGCTGTGGATAGGTGATGTTCTCACGTGTTCACTAGTGTGTCAGTACAGTTCTGCCCTTATGAGACTAAAGAACATTCAGTAAAACTTGTGCAGTAGCTATGCCTTGTGGATGCATGTGAAGAGGTTAGATTATAGTAGTTGCTGAATAATAAGTTGTAATATGAATAATTGAATAATAAGCCTGCAGTTTACAAATATGTACTTAGTTTAAAAGCAGTTTAAATTAAGCTGTGAACTGCACAAGAGAAAAGACTGTCAGCTTACAGTGTTTGTGGTTCTATGTACCAAAAACCACCAAAATGAAAAGTTATATGACCATTTCCAAACATTTCTGTGCCTTTAAGACCATGCTAATGACCTCTGATGTGACTGGCTATCCTGCATTATATTGCCCTCAAAAAAAGGAGCTGAAACATTCTTTATAAATAAATATTTGAATAAATGTGAATGGGCGGGGCTAATAGTATGTTTTAATAATTTTAGCCCCGCCCATTCACATTTATTTATATATTTGTTTATAAAGTATTTTTCAGCTGCTTCTTTTTCTTAATATTGTCAATTAAAAGGCCAATATCACTGCAAAAATGAATTTTCTAAGCCTTTTGTAATGAAAAAGCTTGAAACATTGTTATAGTATGTTTTAATACTTTAACAATGTTTCAAGCTTTTTCATTACAAAATGCTTAGAAAATGCATTTTCTCCAGTGATATGGGCCTTTTAATATTATAATATTAATAACATTATTAATAATAATATTAATAATAACGTAATATTAAGTTTACAGAACAATAACTTTACATTCTTACTTAATATTCAACAAACTCTTTGCTTTTAAGCTAAATGCGGTAGTTTTTAAGATTTTTTTAGTTTTTCAAAGCAAGAGGACAAGACGTGGATGTGATTTAATTTGTTGATGTTCATCATTCATCACATTTATGGGATTTTTAATGACTTGAATGTAAAATCATAATAACATCAATTGTGTGATTTGGGGAAGGGATATTCCTCTCTCTCTCTCTCTCTCTCTCTCCTCCATTCTTTCTGAAATGGAAATAGATATATGGGCTGGGACACATAAATCAGTAGAATAGGGACCTTTAGCAGGGCGGAGTGTGAATAAATCAGTGTGTGTGTGCGCGCGCTGAAGCGTGAAATGATTCTGTTAACATGTCATCTGTCGGCGGCCGCACACACTCCCTCGTCAGGCTGCCCTCCGACGCTGAGATTATGAGGGGGCGTGTGGAGACTTTAGTCTGTCAGTGGGAGATGTTCAGCTCGTAATGAAGGACATCTGTGACTGCAGGACAGCCATTCCAAACAAGGTTACAGTTTGAATGCAGAGTCTCCCCCCAAAAAAGTCAGCGTGTAGATAACGAATGCTTTACTTTCTGACATGCTATTCATATCTCAAACTGCAGAATCACTGATATTAATACAAGGAGACTCTCTCTGGATCACTGCAGCCATGAACTACAGCACTTTGTTGTTGTGGCTGACAAGCAGACCAGTTTGTCATGCATTACTCTGCAGGACTGGCAGAACTAGAGTCTTATCCAAAAGTTTGGGCAGCACTGGGTAAATTACAGCGCTACATCAGAAAAGTAGAATATTTACAATCTTTAATCATAATCGTTAAAAAAGGTAAACATGTGACAGCCTTTTTATCTTTTCCCTGATTTTCACCTCAGTGTGTTTGGTAGCCCCGCCCACTCATTGTCTCTCCCTATCACTTGTAATGTCTGACTCTAGGATGGTGCAGACTAACACAGGCCTCCTCCAATGTATGTGAAGTCAAGCTCCGCCTCTTTTCTAACTTCTGCTAATACATCGCCACCAGGCAGCCAGTGCGCTCGGAGGAAAGCGCAGGATCCCCAGTTCTGATGGATTGCCGGGCAGATGCCTGAGCCAGCCGACATTACTCAGTGAAAAGTTTCGTTCAGAGAGGTGGAAGTAGGGGTGCAGGTGCGGAGCGGTTGTTGGTCGATCGGTTCTGGGTTGGTATAAGACCTGGGGCTATAACCCCATAGCCCGGCCCTAGTACTGCCCCTGATACAGATCACTTTTGGTTAAAGTAACAAGGCAACAGAGTCTAATTATCCCTGAAATGACTGAACCTCTGTGTTAAAGACTTGAACAGGAACTGAAGCGTACAGCAGTTTTACATACACTATATATGCACAACTTGCAACAGTGTTGCACATTTTGCAGTTCAGACTTCAAAGTTGTTTATTATGTAAAGGACTCTGGAACTAATCCACATGTTTATCAGTTGCTTACCCAGCCGGTAGTGCTTGCAGCTCATGCTGTACCAAGGAGGCTTTTTTTTGCCCTATTTGCATTCGCATTTTCATTTCTTCCTCACTAAGCATAGCCTCTTCATGTCTGGCAGAAATATGCAGCTTTGAAGGACGTGCTTCTTCTCTCCGCTCTGTGTTGACGGTAGACGTAAATGCAATGCTTCCCCCTTGACAGATCATCTAAGAGCCGAGTTTATCGTAGATGAAAGTAATGGGGCGAATGAAAGACCGAAGCGGTAAAAATCGTTAACAGCAGAATTAATTACTGCCCACTGAGACAATACTGTGATATTACTGGCCAGTATTTAAATGTTAATTGCATTCTCCATGCTGTAACTTACCCAGCCATGAAGACGTAATATTGACCCCTAGTGAACCAGGGCTGCAACCTTTGTTTCAATGCATCTCCAAAAAACAGAACGTTGTGAAGAGGTTTGTGTTTAATTCAGAAAGGTAAACTCATACAGTCATATGACCCTCTGCCTAATAGTGGGAATAGCCATTTTTGACTCTGATCCTCATTGCTTCTGTATTCATTAAAGACGTTAACTGGTCCACTGTGGTGCGTCAATTGTTCTCTGGCATCAGTGTGGCACCGATGTTCTGCTGTTGGGAGGCACTCAGTGTAGAAGTCCATTCTTAGTACCTTCTTACAAAGTTAGCAGCTTCTGAGATGCTGCCACCCTTCACCTGGTACCCTATTACCATGGTGTACTGCAGTCATAGGTACGAGGTCACAGGTTTTGACCCACAGGTATATTACTGTGATTTTTAAATTAGATGAGTTTAAACTTTGCTGATGTGATTGCACACAACAGAATTTGACCTCTGCATTTAACCCATGAAACACACACACACTAGTGAACACACTAGGCTGTGAGGACATGTGCCCGAAGCGGTGGGCAGCCCTATCCATGGCCTGGGGAGCACTTTGGAGTGAGGTGCCTTGCTCAAAAGCACTTCAGTCATTCTGGTCATAAGAATAGATCCCTAACCACATATACAGCTCTAGGGGGCACCCTGATCTGAACCTCTTGATCTGCAGTCAAATGCTGTATAACTAAGCTATACCCACATGTAATTATACCACAGCTCCAATATCACAGTTCATGTGGTGGTATCTCAGGTTATAGCACTCAGTATAACTATCATATTTATGAACCAGCCCCAGATAGCAAAATTATTCTAGCCCACATTTGGCCCTCATCTCCCATTTAATTTAAATGATTTGCTGCATGGATTGACAGCACTTGGGCGGACCGCTCCTGATTCCAAGATGTGGGCCACATACCAGCCATATGTAGGTAACACTGCCATATCTCTGCCAGAAGTGGCCCACACCTGTTTCAGAACATGTGGGTCAAATAGTTTTTTTTATATACTATTTATATGTGAATTTGCAAGTTCTCCCACTTAGAAATCATGGAGGGGTCTGAAATGTTCATCTTAGGTGCATGTCCACTGTGAGAGGCATAATCTAAAAGA
>BRDA01006931.1:120088-135667 GCA_036984385.1 Crenuchus spilurus
TCTCTCTCTCTCTCATGCCTCTCACAGTGTTCTAGCTCAGGACCTGAGGGCTTTGTGCTGTGTGTGAATGGACCAGCTGGTCCTCTGTTGACCTCGTGCTCTATAGGTCATAACACACAGCGTAGAGCAAACTCCTATCAAATGCTACAGCTACCTGCTGTAATAGACTACAAACCCCAGAGGACGAATCCACTCCACACTCTTATACTATTACTGTTACACTCCGTTCTGCGTTTACTTTGTGTATTGAGGCACTGATGCCTGTTCTACTCATTTGAAATGAAAACTATTTCCTAATCTTTTACAGACATGAAAGGATTAATACACGGAAGACTCTGCTTATCGAGAGCTGCCCTGATGATGACCTGGTCAACCTGGAAGCGTTAGACGAGGTTTGATTATTTTATGCCAGATTTACTCAGTAACAATGAGTAATTGAGATTTTATGTTTTAGATCATGTGAAAGCAGATGACTCAGTTTCTGAGTTTATAAGTGATAATAGTGGTGAACAATACAATCAGATAAGTATCAATATCAGCAGATAAGTGATTATTTACTGATGTTTCGTTTTTATGAGGTATTTATTTTGTTCCAGAAGAGCAAAATTACTTTTAAATTACTTTTAAAAACTTTACAACTACAAATGTACTAATTAGTGTAATTATTCATTGTTACTAATTTAATAATTACTTAATAAAATTGCTCAAAAGAAGTATAAATATGTCTAGTAATACTTTAAATAATGAGGTGGGCAGCAGTGGCCTGGGACTCCTGACTAACTAACCCTCAGCTGCTCCCCGGGCTCTGTGGATCAGTGATAGACTGTGGTTTAGTCCCCAACCTGGCTGGGTATTCTGAACTGCTGTTCGGTGCATAGTCACAAACAACAGTCAGAACCCATCACCACCCAAATCACACAGCACCCGAGCACCATTATTGCCTCCCACACAGGTGGTGGGCCCATGTGGGAGTCGACCCATGTAGCTCCTTTGGGTTGAACCCGGCCAGCCCCCATGGGTAGGGGTCTGGCCACCTCCCCCAGGCCTGGCTCCAGGGTGGGGCCTCGGTAACCCTTTTCCAGGTGAGGGAAGCGGGGTCTTGCTGTTTCTCTCTTTCATGGTGGTCTTATTGGATGACTTTTTGTCTAGCCTGCCTCCCAGGACCAATTTGTTTTGGGTGACCCTACCAGAGGCCTTTGGCCCGGACAACCAAGGTCCTAGTGATCTGATGATAGAGTCTTATTAATAAAATGTGACTGTACATTTTAGAAACTGTACATACAAATATGATCCCAGAATTCTCGCGTAGGTGGAACACACTGCTATTCACGGCCCTGCACATGCAGTAATATCTGTCTTTCTTGGTATGTTCCATACAGGAGACAATAATCACTCATCTTCTGAAGCGCTATGAACAGCTGCAGATATACACCTATGTTGGTGACATCCTCATCGCCCTGAACCCATTTCAGAACCTGAACATTTACTCCCCACAGGTCAGGTCACATGACACATGGCATCACACCTGCAGGTCACATGGCATCTCATCTCTTTTTCTCTCTTGCCAAAGCTAATCATGCTCACGTATAGATTGAGATGATTTACAGTAAATGTGGGACAGACACCCGTCGTGTTTTTGTTTTGTTCTTTTTAATAACTGTTATATAACTCACATCATCCTCTCCTGGGTTATTAGAATGTATTTGTGGCAACTATTGACTGCTATTTAAAGATGTTCTACATCTTTAAATATCCACTTGTTCTCTCCAGTTCTCCAAGCTGTATCACGGGAGGAAGCGAACAGATAATCCTCCTCATATCTTTGCCACAGCAGATGCAGCCTACCAAGGCATGGTGACCTTCTGCAAGGACCAGGTACCCACCTGAATGGTCACTTTAAGTTACTGCTAAAACATTCCTATGAAAGCAATGCAGCACCTGTTAAGTGAACATAAATAACATGTAATAGTTATTATTGGTCACCTTGTCTTTCTGTGGTTTCAGTGTATCATCATCAGTGGGGAGAGTGGAGCTGGTAAAACAGAGAGTGCTCATCTTATCGTCCAGCACCTCACTTTTTTGGGGAAGGTATGATAGTACTGCTTTGAGTGACAAATGGACATTTTTCATATAAAGAGCCGATGATTCAGTGTCTCATTTCTGTATTACATCACATAGTGAATATTCTGACCACCCCGGTTCGGAATTAATTATGCCTGTGATGTAACAGATGCTACATAACAGTGTTTATGGCATGTATAAATAAGTGAGCACCAGTGATGACAGTAACGAGTAATCTAGCGCGTTATTATTTCCAATCCAGTAATCAGATTAAAGTTACTTACCCAAGTCACTGTGCGTTAATATCTTTATCATTTCCTTAGTAAAAAGATATATTTGTACTTTCTTCTTGTGATTTTACTTCTTCTTGCGGGATAGTGACGCAAATGTGAGTAATGGAGGGAAGGGTTATCAAACGAAAACGCTGGCTACAGTCTTCCACAGCAAACTTCTCCTTCTCACTCATTAAAACAAAACAGCGTTTTCCTTAAAGAGACAGTAACCCTTTATACTGACACTGTAGTACCACACTATGAACGATGTTCAGTTATGTTAAGTGAAGTCAAGAAAGACTGTGTTTTATTTTTTATTCAAAAAATTATATTTAAGATAATTCAAGAGAAACCGTATTTTTTCAGGAAATAGTTTTTACGTTCAACTTTAAATGTCAGGAGATACATTGTTGCTGTTAAACATGCATTTCCAGTAAAATGAGTATTGGCAAAACTGGTTGTCATTTTTATGTAGAGGTGGCGGGGGGTGTTGTCTGCAGTTGCTTAATGTAACTAATAAAATAACTTGTAATCTAACTTAGTTACTTTTAAAATCAAGTAATCAATAAAGTAACTAAGTTACTTTTTAAAGGAGTAATCAGTAATTGGATTACTTTTCAGTGTAACTATGCCATCACTGGTGAGCACTCTAGTCAGTTGTAGCAGAGTGTAAAACCATTGTCATGGGCAAACAGTGTGATTTGACTGATGTCCTAAAGGTCATTATACAGTAATGGGGTATCAGGTGAAGGGTGGTAGCATCTCAGAAACTGATAACTTTGTGAGATGTTCTGTAGTGAGGATGTACTGAGAATACTACATTGAGTGCCTCCCAATGACCTAATAGTGGTGCCCATATATGGGCCATTAATCCCAAAGGAGAACAATGAGTTATTGATACACAACAGTGGACCAGTTAACCTCTGTAATGAACACATGAACACATGGGTGAACACACCATGACAAGTGTGGTTGTTCCCACTATTAGATAGGTGGTCATAATAATCTGATATGACTGTGCATTTCCAGGCAAATAACCGTACACTACGAGAAAAGATCCTGCAGGTGAACCCCCTGGTTGAGGCTTTTGGTAATGCATGCACAGCTATTAATGATAACTCCAGTCGCTTCGGGAAGTACCTGGAGATGAAGTTTACACCTACAGGTGCTGTCATGGGTGCTAAGATCTCGGAGTACCTCCTGGAGAAATCACGAGTCATCAAACAGGCCACGTAAGGAACATCATTGTTACATTTGCAGCTAGAGGTAATGCTAATGCTAACCCTAACCCAGAGAGGGTTTGTTTTCACTCACTGCCCCCTTCATTAGGTACACATACCTTGTATCATTGTCTATTTTAGCTCCACTCAGCATACAGGTACACTTAGTAGTTCTACAATTACAGACTGTAGTCTCTGTTTCTCTGTACACTTTGTTACCCTGTTCTTCAATGGTCAGGACCCTCACAGAGCAGATATTGAGTGATGGATCATTCTCAGCGCTGCAGTGACACTGATGTGGTGGTGGTGTGTTAGTATTTTGTGCTGGTATAGGTAGAACACAGCAGAGCTGCTGGAGATTTTAAACCCCATGTGAGCTCACTGTTCACTCTATTAGACACACCTACATTGTTGCTCCACTTTGTAGATGTAGTCAGAGACAGGAGCTCAGCACAGTTTGTGTCCTCTATTCCTTCATAGATGGTTACAGGATACTGTTCACTGATTGGTGCGCTATTTGCCCTCAAGCAGTGACACTGAGGTGTTTAAAAACATCAGCAGCTCTGCTGTGCCTGATCTACTTGTACCAGCACAACAAACTAACACACCACCACCACTTCAGTGTCACAGCAGTGCTGAGAATGATCCACCACGCATCCTGTGGGGGTCCGGATAATTGAATAACAGGGTAAAACGAGGCTAACATAGTACACAGAGATGCAGATGGACTGCAGTCTGTAAGTGTAGAACTACAAAGTGCTCAGTGGAGCCAAAATGGACAATAAGTGTAGATATGTGTACCTAATGAAGTGGCCAGTAAGTGTATATGTATATTTACATTTGCACATTTGGCACTCTTACACTTTAAGTAAAGGTGTAAGAGTGGGCGAATGTAGTGTTGGGAGTCTTGCCCAAGGACTGTATTTGTAGAGCATCTTCTAAGCCCAGGCAATATTACCAACCAGTCAGATTATATATGCAGTGTTCTTTTAACCATATTTTCCTTTTTTTGGCAGAGGGGAGAAAAACTTCCACATATTTTATTATATATATGCTGGTCTTTACCACCAAGAAAGCCTGAAGAAATACCGACTGCCAGAGAAAACGGCTCCCAGGTTTGAAACCCGTTCAACTGATTGTACAGAAGTCTTGGCATTGTTAGTGTTCACTAATGCACAGTAGTTGATTATCACTCTTTCCTAGATACATTGACAGTGCAAATGGCAAAGTGATGCAGGACATTGTGTCCAGCAAACTGTACAAAGACCAGTTTGATGCCATTCAGGACTGCTTCCGCATAATAGGCTTTACAGAAGAGGTAACATGACGATTATTTTAAGTCTTAGTCTCATCATTTATTCTTTTATTTTAAATGACTTTCGTCTCTTTCAGGAGGTGAATTCAGTGTACAGAATCCTGGCAGCTATTTTAAACACCGGCAATATTGAGTTCACTTCCATTACCTCTCAGCACCAAACCGATAAGAGTCAAGTGCCTAACTCAGAGGCCTTAGAGAATGGTGAGAGCTCTGGACATCTTTCAAAATGATTTGATTTTCTTCAGTCTGCACACTGTGGAGTACAGCTTTAACAGTATGCATTAACTCTCTGTCCGTACAGCTGCTGCTCTGCTGTGTATAGGACCAGAGGAGCTGCAGGAGGCCCTGACTTCTCACTGTGTGGTGACACGTGGTGAGACCATCATCCGCACCAACACAGTAGACAAGGCTACTGATGTGAGGGATGCCATGTCTAAAGCCCTCTATGGACGTCTCTTCAGCTGGATAGTAAACCGCATCAATGCCCTGCTACAGCCTGACACAAACATCTGGTAAGTGGATCTAATAACAGGTCCAACCCAATTTAATTGACTTAATACAAGGACCTCAGACGACCTATCTTGGTCTCTTTTTGTAGTATGTGAGCATGATTAGATTTTTTATGTATAGATGCAGAAACAATGTAGTAAAGACCACTTTACAGCTAATGTTAATATTCATGAGGAGAGCATCAGGAGAACACTGAACAACAATGGTGTGCATGACAGGGTTGCAAGAAGAAAGCCACTGCGCTCCAAAAATGTGGACAAGCCTGAAGGTTATTGGAAGAGTGTTTTGTGGGCCAAAATATAACTTCTTGGTTTAAACGAGAAGTGTTTGTTTGGAGAAAGGGAAACACTGCATTTCAGCATAAGAACCTTATCTCTTCTGTGAAACATGGTGATGGTAGTATCAGGTTTGGGCCTGTTTTGCTACATCTGGGCCAGGACGGCTTGTCATCATTGATGAAACAATGAACTCTGAATTATATCAGAGAATTCTAAAGAAAATGTCAGGACATCTGTCTATGAACTGACTGTCAAGAGAAGGTGGGTCATGCAGCAAGACAACGACCCTAAACACACAAGTCGTTCTACCAAAGAACGTTTAAAGAACAGTTACCAGAAACGTTTAGTTGTAGTTATTGCTGCAAAGGGGAATTACACCAGATACTGAAAGCAAAGCACATTAATGATCTGCTACAGCCCGACACCTAATCTACCAAGTTAACTTTTAGCTAGTGATGCAAAATATAAAATCCTTTCAGAATATTATGACCACCTACCAAATAGTGGGACCCTTGTCTCAGATTTTTTTCCTCAATGGTAATCCCTGACACTTCCCTCATTACTCCTGTGTTAACTGGTTCACAGTGGCATGTTAATAGCTCTGTACCACTCACTGGAGTCATTGGCAGATTCAGCCTAATCAATACAGTCCTTCATCCTGTGAAAAAGAAACAATCTCTTTAGTTAAAGCACCTTTCTTCTGGTCACTTACAGACACAAAAGATACGACTTGGTCTACAAACCATTAGAGACAGATTCTAACAGAAACTGTAGCTCAAATTGTCATTATTTACTTCAGCATGTTTGCAATACAAGAATGACTTCACCATTTCTGATGTGTTTACCTTCTCAAAATGAACTATATGTCTGTCTTTCAGATGTGACTGACTATCATATCTGTATGTTGATTGATGGTTTAAAGTAGATCAGTGGTTCTGCATTACTGCTCACTTGCTGGGCAGCCATGTTGATTTTGATGGCCTGTTGATGTACAAAGCTGAGTTGGCGAATACCACACAATTTCCTGTTTTCTGTGGCTCCCTGTTTGTGTTTATTATGGTTCCAGACATGCCATTAGACGATTAGCTGCCCAGGAATGTGTGAACATGCCCATTTGGTCTCTCTAAAGAAAGAGTGCTCACATGAACAAAGACACCTCACCTCACACCTGTCTCATGAATATTCAATCTAGGAACCAGTGAATGAGTGAAACACAGTGTCACCTCACATTTGTTAAGCTTTAGAAATAAAACCACATACAAGTGTTTTTTCACAATATCAGCACATCTGAAAACAGGTTTTTGTAAAGTCTGTTTAGAGCAGATTTAATCAGAATATAGATTATGACACTCTTACTGTTTTGACTCTGTTGTTGCTGAGTTTGTGCTGAACAAAAGTCTGTGTAACACTTTGTAAAAAAAATATTTTAGATGTGTGTAATTTGTAAAAAGTCTACATCAGAGTGTCTGAAAACTCCTCAGACTCCAGAGGGTTAATGTGACCAGATGTCTGAAATGAAATCCAAGGACATTTCCAGTTAAGTGCATTTCCAAAATGTAGAATATCTTTACAAATAAAGTGACTTTTATTTCAAGTTTTTTTTGTTAATGTTGGTATTTTTGGAATAGTAATTTACTCAAAATGAAATATTTTAATAATTTTGAGACACTGGATGTCTGTCTAAGCTATAATCCATATGGATCAACATAAAAAGGCTTCAAATATCTCAATTTTAATGTAATAAATTTAAAATATGAGAATACAATATCCAATTTGTTTTATGAAATAAAAATTGTGAACAGTTTCATGTCCTTTGTAGATCATGGTAGGCTTCACTTTATTTACTGTATTGTTCTTTTATAGTTCCATACATGACTTACAGTGTGGAGGTGTGGTTAAACACTTTTAAAACAAACTCTCATCCAGTATTCATGTTACAGAAGAAAGCAGTAAGAGTCAATCATTCAGATCATTTAGAGCCAACAAACAGTTGAAAGAGTGTGAGCCTCCATTCTCTGGCCACGCCCCTTGCCTTATGTCAAGTTCACGGCCCTGCCTCCTCTGTCTTCGTCATGTCATGTTTTATTGTCAGCACCTGTCCTGTTTAACCTACAGCCCCATTGTCTCGTATGTGTTAATCATGTGACAATTATTTAAGCTCCCTTAAAGTAGTGCCCGAAAGTTTGTGAACCTTTTAGAATGTTCTAGATTTCTGCATAAATTTGACCTAAAACAACATCAAATTTTCACACAAGTCCTAAAAGTAGAGAAAGAGAACCCAGTTAAACAAATAAGACACAAATATTATACTTGGTCATTTATTTACTGAGGAAAATGATCCAATATGACGTGTGTGAGAGGCAAAAGTATGTGAACCTCTAGGATTAGCAGTTAATTTGAAAGTGAAATTAGAGTCAGGTGTTTTTAATCAATGAGAAG
The DNA here is from genome assembly GCA_036984385.1 of Crenuchus spilurus. NCBI lineage: Eukaryota > Metazoa > Chordata > Actinopteri > Characiformes > Crenuchidae > Crenuchus > Crenuchus spilurus. The sequence continues at coordinate 128,187 of BRDA01006931.1, forward strand.
ACAATCAGGTGTGACTGGGCACCTGTTTTATTTAAAGAGCAGGGATCTGTTAAAGTCTGCACTTCACAACACATGTTTGTGGAAGTATATCATGTTATTGACCCATTTCACTGTGGTTGAGTTTTACATGAGAGAAATGTCTGTCTGCTTTGCTGCCAGGACTTTCAGGTGTTCCTAGTTAAAAACAGGGACATGTCTTCAGGCGTCTCCTAAAACAGGGACATCGACTAGAGTTTTGGTTATAGTCTTATCTGGAGGACTGAGATTTTGACACTCTATCATAATGTTTATAATGATATTGGTCATATTACCCTGCTCATAATGTCATTGTTCAAAGACCAGTAGGTACTAAGTTCTATGTCAGTATCATGTACGATATACACATACAGGCAGAACTGACAACAACTTGCTGTTCAGAGTTGTGTTGCTGTGTTGAATGGCTGTTTGCTTCATGTTGCTTTCTGGCTCTTCAGATCTTTCCCCGTGTGGAGTTTGTATGCACAGTCTCTCCATCTTAAAGGTGACCTCCAACTCGGCCAGCACAGACCGCAGAATATTAATCGGCAGAGCAAGACAAGAAAAGTGCAGTGAAAAAGAGGTTTCTATAAATTTTTGATACGGAGTTGCATTGAGAAAATAATATTCAGATGATTAAAAAGACTTCAGAGAGAGAGTAAAAGGCAGTTCATTGATCCAAGAGAATCCCTTCAGATATCAGCGTTTGGACTTGTCAGAGACTCTGATGCCTTCCAGTTCGCCGCACAACATGCCCGTTTCCACTCCAATCATCCCCGTTTTCAAGCTTATTGCCACTAATAACCTGTTAACCCTGACAGAAGGTGACCTTCAAAAACTGTCTGAGCAGTTTCAACTGGTCTGTCTGTTCATTCTGACGACTGACTTCCTAGTCAACTCAGATTATACTCTTTGTATGCCACGCTTTGTTTATTTAGTGCTTTTCTGTGGAGAGACTGTAAAATATCCTCCATTAAGAAACAGTGATGGCTGTAACAGATTGTGGCATTGGTTTAATGTTAGGATGTGCTGTCTGTTCTCTCTTTTTGAAGTGCATCAGAGAGTGGGATGAACGTGGGCATTCTGGACATCTTCGGCTTTGAGAACTTCAAGAAGAACTCGTTCGAGCAGCTGTGTATAAACATTGCCAACGAACAGATCCAGTTCTATTTCAACCAACACATCTTCGCCCTGGAACAGGTGAGATACTTTCACAGAATATCTTTAAGGGTTTGGTTCTCATATCTATAGGAAACCATCACTGGGGTGGTATCTTTGCTTATGCTTCCGTAGAAGTACCTTTAGTTAGGACATAATTGTATCAGATTATGCTGTAATGAATGTATTTGACATTTTTGTCCTGACTCAAGACCTAAACATAAAATTTTATTGTTTTAAAGCAAAAATCTGTTCCTTTCTCCTGGAAAAGTGAATGTACTGAACTTAGATGATTCCTAAACAGACCTTATTTTAGATTCTTTTTGAGTTTGTGCCACATTTTATGATAAAAAGTGAAATGTACTGTAAAACCTAAAAAGAAGACTCATTGTGCTTAGGCAATTTTTGCCAAAATGCACATACAGCCATGCATCAAAATGGGTCAAAAATCTTGTTTTTCATCATTTAAATCAAAAAGGGAAACTGTCTTTTATATTTATTACACACAAAATGACATTTCAAGCCTTTTTTGTTTTAATATTGATCAGTCTGTGTAAGTCAGAAATTAAAATGTCATTGCGAGTTTGAGTAAAGTGTCTTAGCTGGACTAAGCAGAACCAGAACTGAGCTGTTACTCAGTACAAAGTCCTCTTTTTGCATTTCATTTTTAAATCAAGGTTTTAGAGTCGAGGATGAGTGGAGAGAGACACAGTCCAAGGTGTCTGAAGTCCAGTGTGAAGTTGTTTGATGGTTTGAGGTATCATGTCATCTGCTGGTGTTGGTTCACTGATAAGCTTTATGGAGATGCTGACTTTCTTTTACATACTGCCCACAGTGTCAACACTTCTACTGACCATCATATTACTGTGCTTGTTCGGCCAACTAATGAACTATGATAGTTCACCTTTTTGAATAAAATAAACTTTTTCACAATATCCCAATTTTGGAGATGCACTAGCTCAATTGCTTTAACAATGAAAAAATAAAGAATCACAAGTGGTTCTAGACTCTTATAAGTGAAGAATGACCTAACTTTGCATTATTTGCTATGTACCTATTGAATAACAATCATTAATGTATAATGAATGTCATTACTTCATCACTTTTATGCTTGCTAGGCAGTTTGACAAGCTTGACGAAAGGCTAAATACATGCCTGATAAGAAGTTAGCATTTAGGAAATGGGCTGGTTTGTCACAATCAAATACTGAAAAATGCAAATGTTTTGCACTGAAGACGTGTCTACAGTCTAAAACGCTCATTGGAGACAGCGTGTGACTGTAATCTGTTTAGTGCTGTGTGGAGCCGCAGTAATGAAGCTATGTAACTGAAGAGCAATTTAGACACACTTATTTAGACTAATCAGCAGTACAGCTCACTCTGTCTTCCTTTGTGTGTCCCTCTCTCAGCTGCCAGTGGCCCTTTACTTCAATCCCAATAGTGGCTGACAAATCATGATATAAATACATACTGTGATCAGCCACAACATTAATACCACTCAAAGATAAAGTAATTATTGTTGATTGATCTCATAAGAGTGGTGCATATGAAGGTGTAAGACAGCAGAAACTCAATTCTCAGACAAAGTTCTAGATGTAAAATCATGTCCAAGTCTGCAGTATTGAGCTTGTTTGTCTAAATAGTCATACCCGAGTTCTCCAGCATAGCCGCACCCCTCACAGAGCTCACCAAAAAGGACAGTCCACAAAAGGTGAAATGGACGGATGAGTGCAACATGGTCTTTGAGACGTTGAGGTCAAGGCTATGTTCAGCACCAGTCCTTCCACATCAACATGCTGAGGAAGTGGCATGATTGACAAGAGGCTACAACAGAACAGCTGTGGCTGAGAGCAGTGGATGAAGAAGAAGAGCACCTAGAACAATACCTCCCCACAACGCAAAACCAGACAGCAACATTACCCATCTCACATCTCTCACCCAAAAAGCAAGCCAAACTCAGAAAAATCATTCCAGAGCACCTGTTTCAAGAAACACCTGGACGCACAGACCTGGCAGAACACCCCATCAAACTCAAGAAAATAGAACCAATAAGGCAGACCAGCTACAGAGTGCTGGCAAGACTCATTACAGCCCTGAAGCAGGAGGTGCAGACCATGCTCAAATCAGGGATAATAGAGCAGTCAATCAGCGAGTGGTGCAGTCTGGTAGTGCTGGTCCCCAAGAAAAATGGAGAACTACGGTTTTGCATTGACTTTTCAAAGTTGAACAGCGTTTCAGCTTTCGACCCGTATCCAATGCCCAGAGCGGACGAGTTGGTTGAACGGCTGGGTACAGCAAAGTACCTCACCACTCTTGACCTCTGCAAGGGATACTGGCAAGTGCCGTTGCACCCAGAAGCAAGGGAACTGACAGCATTCCGAACACCAGGTGGACTATACCAGTTCACAGTTATGCCGTTCAGCCTGCAGGGGGCATCAGCAACATTTCAGAGACTGATGGACAAAGTTCTTATAGGGACTGAGGACTTTGCCGCATCATACATTGATGACATAGTCATCCACAGCAGGACATGGACTGAACATGTGGAGCATCTGAGGCAGGTGTTTGTCAGGCTGAAGGAAGCTGGACTAACAGTCAATCCTGAGAAGTGCAGCATTGCACAGCCTGAGGTTTCTTATTTGGGCTACGTGCTTGGAAACGGGGTACTACGCCCACAGAAGGACAAAGTGGAGGCAGTGATAAACACTCCCATCCCAACGACCAAGAGGAGGGTGAGATCATTCTTGGGTCTAGCAGGATGGTATAGGAGATTCATACCCGAGTTCTCCAGCATAGCCGCACCCCTCACAGAGCTCACCAAAAAGGACAGTCCATAAAAGGTGAAATGGACGGATGAGTGCAACATGGTCTTTGAGACGTTGAGGTCAAGGCTATGTTCAGCACCAGTTTTAAGGAGCCCGGATTGGGACAAACTGTTCACGGTACAAACAGATGCTTCAGGAGTAGGCCTGGGAGCTGTGTTATTGCAAGGGGATGGAGGGCAGATGCAGCCGATCCTCTATATCAGCACGAAACTGTTCCCAAGGGAGAAAAACTACTCAACCATTGAGAGAGAGGCGCTTGCAATCAAGTGGGCACTGGACTCTTTAAAATATTACCTGATAGGAAGGGAGTTCACGCTGGAGATGGACCACAGAGCCTTACAGTGGATGAGGAGGATGAAAGACTCTAATGCCAGGATAACGCGGTGGTACCTATCTCTGCAGCCATACAAGTGTGTAGTCCGATACAGCAAAGGCTCACAGAATGTAACGGCAGACTTCCTGTTTTAGAGACTTAGAGGAGCTAGGAGCTTAAGTGGGGGGGGGGGGGTGATGATGTCGGGGCCCAGACACATCTTCCTGTGTTCTGTCTTCCTTTGTGTGTCCCTCTCTCAGCTGCCAGTGGCCCTTTACTTCAATCCCAATAGTGGCTGACAAATCATGATATAAATACATACTGTGATCAGCCACAACATTAATACCACTCAAAGATAAAGTCATTATTGTTGATTGATCTCATAAGAGTGGTGCATATGAAGGTGTAAGACAGCAGAAACTCAATTCTCATAGACAAAGTTCTAGATGTAAAATCATGTCCAAGTCTGCAGTATTGAGCCTGTTTGTCTAAATAGTAATGGTCAAATGACTGGTTTGCATATTTGAAGATTCAATGCTTTGTGCTTCCAGCTAGGAGTGGTCTATGAAGAGTGGCCTCAAAATTCTCCAGATATCAATTAAGTATCTCTGGGATGTATCTCTGGTTTTAATGTTATAGCTGATGGCTGTAGCAGTCATGTTTAAACTTTGTCATGGCTTTTGAACTCTAGGCTAACCCTAACCCTAACCCTAGGCCCAAGTATAACCTACCATGTGAAAGGTTTGGAGCCCCTATTTCTATTTTGGGCCAAAATTAGCCCAGCTATAGCCATCCAATTGTATGATCCCCGAGTTATGGTTTAATTTGGGTATAATTGAGGCTGTATTTGGATAAAGTTGATGTAAAGTAATGATTGTGTAAGGTGATGACAAACCCACCCAAGACAGGGAGGAGTGTAACAAGTGGGGGCTCGTCCGGGATAATCCACAAAACTAGAAGAATCTGTTTTCAGAGGCACTTCTTTGGATTTTGAAGAAGATTTGGCTATCAGAGTGTTACAGGCATATGGGCTTGGATGCTGTTTTCTTTCCACCCCTTTCATGCCCTTCAGACTTTCTCGAGATTCTCCATGTCTCGCTTCCTTATCTTTCTCTCCTCTTCTGCTCTGGCCACAGGCCTTTAAAACTGCATGTCCCACTTCCACCAGATACATCTCACTCAGCAATTGGCTGGACAATCATACAGCATGTGAGCTCACGTGCACATATCATCATCATTACTTAGCAGTATGTGAGCCAATGAAAGTATTGGGCCAGAACTGGGCCATTGCTCACTTAGGGTAGAGTATTGTGATGTCGGGGCCCAGACACATCACCAACCACTACCTTACACTTAAAAGACAATGAACTGGACACTTACCTGTTGCAGGAAAAATGAGAGCGCGCAGCTCTTCCACCATTTCCTTATACACCTGGAATGCTCCACTATGGATGCAGCAGCAGGGGGATCCATGAAAACTAAAAAGAAGAAAGACATTATTAACACAATACAAAAAAGACATTAACAGTATACTTACCTTTTAAAGCATACATACATGTATATATTTAAGCAAGATGTATACAGTGTATTTTGTATATTTTAAAAGGAGTAACTGATTTTAAGTCTACCCTGTTTTAATTAACCAGTTGGTTTGGTCCAAAAGGGGGCGGAGCTAAGCCCTATAAAATGGAGGCCCAAACAACAGTTAAAAGAGGAGTTTGGAGTGAAAATACATATTGCAGAGCACTTATAGAGAAAGAGTTGAGACTAAGGTCTTTGATTTACTCAGAGATTTCTCTAGAGTTGATGGTAGCTGTAAATTCTATCAACCAGCCTGTAAATATTGTAAATACTTTGCTCCTCGTTTGTTTTCATTTTTATACAGAAACGTCACTTAATAAACACGGGTATTTTGCACTTACTTCTTCTGGGACTCATGTTACTCTCTCACCATCTACACCACATCAGACATAACATCTAGGAACCTCTGACTGTTCGGATCCACATTACCACAAGTATCCATCACAATACAGATCATCAGACACAAATGACATATTTTAAATGTAATTTTAAATGTAATATCTGAATTCTGTTGCTAAAATTATTGTCTGCATGTAAAATCATGTATAAAAATATTACATTTGAAAGCCTGTCCCAAAATAGTTCAATAATTCAGTTAGTGGTTGCTAATGCCATGTTTATTGATTGTTTTGATTTTTTTCCGCTTATCATGTCCATTAGGGAGGTGTGTGTATGTGTGTATAGTGGGGGGGTGGTTGTGTAAGCATTTGGCCTGGCAGGCCGGCTGCATAATTTCCCTCATTACTAACAGCAGCATTAGTGAGCTTCATTATAGGACTGAATGGGAAAGAGATTTAACACACAGTGCTCCTCCTTAATGATAAACACACAGCTCTGCTATTCCAAAGCGCTGATTAAAACATGAGGGTGGGTTAAAGCCGCCAGTCACGATTCATCTCCAAAAGATTATGTTGAAAAGAAATGTATTTGTTTGCATAATCTTCTCGCAATGGCATGACATTAGTCCCAATAGGAGTCGACCCCTCAATTTAGTGGATCTAATTTTTTGTTTGATTTCAAATAACTTTTTTCCTCTATTTCACTCTATAAGGATGTACTGTAGTGATGTTTTTGTGTTTTGGTTCAGAAAAGCTGTACCTTACCTTACAGTGCACTGGGTTTCTCAAGCTTCCATAGTATAAAATAGACTGAATGACTGCATTGAGTTGAATGCTTTTGCCAGCAGTGTTAAGGGACAGATGCCTGATGGTTAATGTGGTTCTCAGATGGAGTATCAGAGTGAGGGTGTGGATGCCAGTCTGGTGGAGTATGAAGACAACAGACCAATCCTGGACATGTTTCTGCAGAAGCCCATGGGTCTACTCTCACTGCTGGACGAGGAGAGCCGCTTCCCTCAGGCTACTGACCAGACACTTGTTGGTAAGCCTGTCTGTCAAGTAGTATCCATCCATCTGTCCGTCTGTTTATCCATCCGTCCATCCGTTTATCCATCCATCCATCTCTCATTTTAGTGATTAATAGTGTTTATTGGGAATGTTTATGGACTAATATCTCCTATTCTAGTTATTAATAGTGTTTATTGAGGTTGTTTATGGACTAATATCTCCTATTCTAGTGATTAACAGTGTT
>BRDA01006932.1:1442-11500 GCA_036984385.1 Crenuchus spilurus
CACACACACACACACACACACACATTAGCCAGGCTTTCACACCGTCTCAGGATTAGAAACAGATTGTCATTTCAAAAAAGCAAAAAACATAAGACATTAATTAAAATATCTCTCTATTCCATACACAAGTAAAAAAGGAAGGTTTTGAGGTTTTCCGGGTTAAAATGTCGGGAATTCTTAAATGTGTGTAGAGTGTAACACTTTTTGTGGTAACTACATGCCCCCTTCTGCCCCCTCTCACACTGTTGATGACTTAGCTGAACTTTTATCTCCATACACTGACTCAGAAACGATGATCCTGGGTAATGAGAGTTCAAGCACACTGTGTATAATCCTGCTGCTTTTGTTGAGATTTTTCTTATTATTAGAACTTATTATTGGAAAACCTAACGTAATTATTTTAATTTATTATTTTTCTGCCTTAAAACGACTCGAGTACACCAAACCATTAGGTTTAGAAACATGAAACTTATTTCAGCCGTCTTAACTCCTAAATCATAAGCTTTATATTCAAAATTTAAAAAACAAAACAAAAAAAAAACAGATTTGCAATTTGGATCATTAAGCTCTGCCCACTTATGCTTTTGCTAATTTGCATAATATAAAAAAACCCATAAAAAACAATCATAATAAAAAAACTCAATGTATAATGGTTACCTGTCGACCACTCTCATCCAGAATTCCTTTCTTGCACACCTGTAAGGGTCCCACCAGGCCAGAATTGGTATCACGAACAGGATCAGTGGCAGAGTAATATAAATAAGCCTGACAAGGCGGATCACTGGGAGAAGGTCCGTCTAGCAGAGACCAGCGATAGGTGAATGTCTGACCCGGAGGAACGCTGGAACCATTTTTCTGAAAACCTAAAGAAAAGAAAAGCAGACTTAAACTAAACTTGAATTAAGTGTAACAGCACCAGGACCGTCTCTATGTTAGGATCCAGCCCCACCAGATGTCGCTATGGAGAAGTGTGTGACATAATCAATAATTTGCTTAAAATTATTTTATTTAAATATTATTTTCTAACATTGTTGTGTATTTGACTTATGACCATGGCAGTAGTTCCCAATACATTTAAAATATTCCTGTATGTGTTGCGTAAGGTCAGTACTTTCAGCAGTCTTCATTTAGTTAGTGCACATGGGGCCGGCCCGTCAGCCTCCGTTTAAGCAAGTGAGCAGAAGAAAACACTGCACATGTGCAACACGCTTTCAATAATGAGCTGTGTGGCACGCTAATGCTGGCTGCACACTGGGAGCAGCCAATAAAAAATGAAAGATTTGCATATGTGAGCTTAAGTGAATATCATTTAAGCTACCAGCGTAGCTATGCAGCTTGCTGCTGATAAAAAAGTGATATAAACCCATACAGAACTAATTCCATCTCTGTGCCTTATTCCGAGTGAGCGACTGCTGAGACTCCTGACTGATGGTATGATGACTGTCTATTAATAACTTATAAGTATTTGACCAGAGGAGGATGGGTCCCCTCATGCGAGTCTGGTTCTTCCCAAGATTTCTTCCCCCAGCTTTGAGGGAGTATGTCCTTGGCATTGTGATAACTGGCTGCTCACTGGGCGTTTTGTGTTTTTATGTTATTACTGAAACTCTGTAAAGCTGTTTTGTGACAACATCAGGTGTAAAAAGTGCTATATAAACAAATCTGACTTGACTGTGTGTGTGTGATGCCTCACCATCCTCATACTTGGCCCCTTCATAAGCTTTCTCATAGTGTAGACCATGAGGCTGCATACTGAAGTTACGCTTGGCCTTATTCTTAAATTTGACCACAATTACATCTCCGGTTTCTGCTCTGATGATGGGACCTGTCAGGAAAATACACAAACAGAAAATATTATGTTTACCATCACGACCACAGTAAGAACCAACAATCAGTCTGGTCTACTGGGAACAGCGGATTCTCCATCTTCACAAACCAGTTCTGTTTATCCTGTCAACATCCCGAGTCTGTTTAAACAAAGGCTGGATCACAGTCAGAGTAAACCACATTTCTCAGCTCTTACTCCTGACTGGCCCATTTTGTAGGATCCTTGGACTGTGGATGTGAAATGTCCTTCATTGCGAAATCTGGAACATCTGGTGTGTCCTGTGAGGTAATCCGGATGTTTTGAATGTTTGGGAAACATTCAAAGTTCAGGAATTCTTTTTCTACAAGAAAAGCCAGAGCTGGCTGTACTTCCTGAGGAGGCTGAGGTCTCTTCTGGATGTTCTACCAGTCTGTGGAGGCCAGTGTTGTATTCTATGATGTGGTTTGCTGGGTCAACAATATCAACAAATCGTCCATAAACAGGCTGAACAAGCTAATGAGGAAGCCTGGCTCTGTGGTAAGAGTCAAGCTGGAGAACAAAGACTTTCAAGAAGCTGTTAGCCATATTTAAGCAGTGATGCACTCAAGGTTGGTACTATAATGAGAGGTTGGCACTGGTGTACTGCAGTCATAGGCATGAGTAATGAAGATCAGTACACCAGTGCCAATATCACACCTCATCACACGACCCTCAGGTGTATTATTGTGATTATACCACAGTTCTGTTATCACTGTTTAATGTTAGGTTTAAAGATAAAGAGGATAACTTGTTTATTAACATTCTGTGGTTCTCCATCACTGCTAAAACATCATCATCAGACCATGTGCATCAGTCATAATAGTCGAGGAACATCATTTCCCAAAAACAAACAATAAAAACAAATATACTGTTGTTAAAGATGTTGATTGCTGGTGCATCTCTCATTAAACATCCTTCACGGCAGAAGTTGATTCATATGTCTGTCCAGCTCTTAACCCAGTGAAGCTGCTGATGCTGTATAAACTCTTCTTCTGCACTTCTGACTGATCCATAAACTCTGTAGAAGCTGACTCAGTTCATTTGTGCTGACGGCACTAAAACGGACACAACAGTGTTAGCTGAGCTGTAAATACATTAAGACTTCTTCTCTGCCTTTCCAGCGCAGTCGCATCCTTGTTTGTTGTGTCGTTCTTAGGTTATACGTGTATGTGGCGGAGTAATACTTAAAGAGCTTCAGTCAGAGTGACAATATCTGCTAGAACATCTTTCAGCCAATCAGATTGCGGGGTCAGAACTAACTGTGGTATCAAGGGCGAAACTTTGGGTCCAACATTGGGGGGGTTGAACTGTCTGCCTATTTATTTATTTATTTATTTATTAAATCATTTACTTTTCTAAAAGGATTCAGGAGATTTTGGGTTAACCGTATTAGATATACATTGTAATGCTTTTACTATGTATTTATTTAACTTTCTTTGTATTTACTCTGCACCTTAAACAATTAAGAAATGTGGAGCTAGCTAACGGAGCTAGATAAAATACCTGAACAGTGTCTGATACACAGCGGCATAGTTATTCAATCATCAGCTAACAACACATATACATTTACTTCATTTGGATTTTTTCCGCTTTTTACAAGGCGGTGTTGTCGGCCAACAATGAAAAAATGTTTTTTGTCCACTTTTTGGTGCTCTTTTCGTTTTTTTCTTACGACACCCACTCCCCAGCAGCTGCTTGCACTAGCAAGCAAACGGTCAGGGTTGCCAGGTCCAGCAAAAAATATCCAGTCCAAAGCCTGTCTAAAACCCGCCCTTCAGAAGCTTGAACTAGCCCAAAATATGTCTGTCACACGTTTGAAGCAAATGGCAAAACAACTATGAGTGTACGACTTAATATTTTGTTTATAAGGGATTTTTTATCGGTCATTAATAATATGATAACATTAGTGTTTATTAATTATTTTATAACAGTTTCATATCCCAGTCAAGAACATTTAATAGTAACATAATTAGCAAAAAAAGGAACTCTCTCTCTCTCTCTCTCTCTCATTTTCAGGCTGCACTTCCTTATGTCGTTATGTTCTCCTCATTCGTATTGTTGCATTTAATCTTCCAACACCCACTTTTCTTGTTTTTTGGCGGCTGCGGTCATTTTTAAAAGTAGCCCAAAAAAACGCAGCCTGCCACGCTTGAATTTTCACCCGCGACTGGATTTGCAAACAAGCCTAATTTGCGTGAAAACCATGAACCTGGCAACCCTGCAAACGGCGAGCGCTGCTGCTTGGTGGAGGTTCAATGATACCAAGTTTTTTATGAGGAAAGGGGGGTTACATTACCAAATGATTAAACATGCTAGTATTTTACCCAAAATTGATCACGAATAAAGAAAATTAACAAGTTATTCATGAAAGATGTTTTTGTCAATTGAAATTATGTGACTTTATTGGGGGGGTTATAGTGATTGGATCAGATTTTTGAGGGGGTCATAACCCCCCTATCCCCCCCGCAAATTACGCGCATGTGTGGTATAATGGAAAACACCTCACACCCCTGTACACAACAATTAAAAAACAGATAATACATCCATCCATCCTTCCATCCATTCATCAATCATTAGGGGAAGCAAATCTGTTGAGTCAAAGCAACACATTGCAATACAACAGTATGTTATACTTAAAGAATAACATACCCAGAATGCCAAGGTGTTTTTCAGAGCCACGTTGTGATAACTTGGTTGTAAATGTGCTATCGTTGTACTGAACATATCTGGCCTTCCAGTACTTTCCACCCAGCTTACCCCCCTCTCGACTGAAGAACTCTTCAGAGACGCTGCAAAGAGAAAATCATTAACTCAGGCCGGGGTGAGCAGTGTCAACACCGTCATTACACTTTCTCCATATCTTTAACTAACCATGTCATAGATCTCATGTGCATGTCTCATTAGAGCAGGATTAGCATTATTAAACTAGACTTTATAACGCTAGACCTCATTGTCGCATCATGTGGTCATATAAAAATCTATTACTGCTCCCTGTCACTGGGGTGAATAATTAAATCTGTGTGTATTTACCTGTCCGTTTCATTTAGTGCTTTATTTGTAAATAGATTTTTCCCGGTAGGAGCATAATCCCAAAGTTCCTCCTCTGCTGCGATGTAGTAATGTCTCTCATGGCCAGAGGATGTCATGGGTGTAGTTTTCTTACCACAATCAGAAACCTCATAGAAGCCCTGCATACCTGCTGCTCATAGTCAAAGACAAAAAGCATGAAGGCCCAGTGTTTTAAAGAGCTAAACACATTAAATATATCCTACTAATACACACATACAGTGGTACTTGAAAGTGTGGGAAAGTCATACTGTGACTGTGAAAATATAAAATACATACTGTGAAATGAAAAATAATAAAAACATATAAGAGGATCTTTCTGAAACTTTATTTATTCTAAGTGTGAAGCTACACAATAAGTATAGATAAATTGTACTGTACAGTGGTAACCCTACTTACGAGCATCCCTACTAACGAGAATTCCAGGTAACGAGTCGAGATCTCTGAATATTTTTGTTCTAGGTAACGAGTAAAATTCCAAGTAACGAGTAGCCTAAATTAGTTCAAGTATGCCAACCGCTAGGGGCGCTGCGGTCATAGCATCCTCTAGATGCTAGCATAGAAGAAGAGGTCAGTCATTACCTTTGACCGCTGTCCAGTGAAAGTGAAAGTGCTAGTGAAAGTGACACAAAGACAGCAAAAGGTAGTGAACAACAAAGTTAGATACATTTTACTTTTACTTTTCATATGATAAGTGTAACCATGCCATACACGTACGCCCGTCCTCCTGTCCTCCTTAGCCGCCAGCCTACACGAGCACCGTCGTCGTCTCGTTTATGTTTTAAAAACCCATATAAACACATTATTTAGCATATTAAAGTATACTGTATATTGGCCGGCTGACACGGATTAATCAGTTTTACATGTATTCTTATGGGGAAAATGCATCCAGCTAACGAGCAAACCAGCTAACGAGCTCGGCTCGTAAACTCGTAAGTAGGGTTACCACAGTAGTACAAAAGTGAGAGTATGACTACTGCACCTAAATGTTAGTCAATTAAAAGTGGAGCCAAATATAGTTCAGTGAAAACTTATTATATACGACATTATTATTATTATTATTATTATTATTATTATATGAGATTTCCAGGAAATACCTTTCATGTGATCGTTGACCTGACAGCTAAGCAACCATTTGCCTGGTGTCTTGGGAAGCATTTGTGCAGTAACAAAACTGGCAGGAAAAAGGCTGAGCACATCAGTCCGATGACCCTGATAGAGAAGGGTATGTCCGTGGAAATAGGCTGAGTGAATGTCGATTTCATTTCCGATTCCAAAAAGATGCCACGACACTTTGCTTCCAGCACATACAGACAATGTCGGCAAGTTACCGTAAACAAAGCCATTTATTGCTGGAAGAATGAAAAAGGAGAATAACAGTGAGACTGTGACACTTAATGTGAAGAAAAAAATAATCAAAAATTTGCCATTTGATTATTATTACATGAAGAATAAAACAACATACTGAGCAACAGGCCAACCTGGTAAACATCTGATGTTACCATTCATATTCTCCCTGATCTCCAAATTAGATGTAAAATATTTTTGTCTCCATTTTATTTTCTTCAGATTCATCACTTTTAACAGTTATTAATATTACATATAAAAACCTCAGAAAAAACACTGGTCCACTTGTGGTTCTGAATATTAATGATTAAAAATGGCTTCATAATATTAATCAAATGGCTTAAAATCAAGAAAATGTTGATTAAATGCTTACAGTGCATACGGTTAGATTCAACAAATGATTCATTGTTTATGTCGTTTTCCAGATCACAGCTGGAGCAGAACCTGGCCATGTTTTCACCCAGATACCAACTGAGATTTTCATCCACCACACTAAACATCAGAAAAAACTCTTTATCTACGTCAGATTGCTTAAGTCCAGATCTGTCCAGAGTTCCTGCGAAAAAAACACAAAATACAAAAAATATGATTATTATACTCCTGTCATGGCATCTGGTGTATATGTGGCTGTATGTTCATGTAAAAAAAAACTAGCATGTAAAAATTAATTTGCATATACAATCATGAAATCATGGTTTCTAAATGGTTACAAGCTGTGATATATTGTGGAACCTCGGTTTTTATCATTAATCTCTTCTGAAGTGTCTGATAATAACCGAAACCAATGATAACTGAAGCAATATGTCCCATAAGAAATAATGTTATTCCAATTAATGTGTTCCAGACACTCCAAAATATTAACAAAATACATTTTATATAGAACAACTATAGTTTTACATACAGAACACAATGAGAAATAAATACAAAAAACTAATGAAATGGATAAATGAACATTTAACATCACTCTTACAGGTTTACGCTCCGTTTTAGAGCATGCTGGTGTGGTACAGTTGGTAGCCTTTTTTTGTACACCCATTTGTTTTCCAACCTGTTTTCAGGCAGTAGTGCTGCACGCCACTGCTATAGTGTGATCTGTTTTGTTATGAGCGTTATCAACAAGAAACAATGAGAAACAAAGCCAGAAGAACAATGAGAAACAAAGCCAGAGAAATGAGAATCAAAGCGAGAGAAACAACGAGAATCAAAGCGAGAGAAACAACGAGAATCAAAGCCAGAGAAACAGCGAGAAACAAAGCCAGAGAAACAGCGAGAAACAAAGCCAGAGAAACAACGAGAAACAAAGCCAGAGAAACAACGAGAAACAAAGCCAGAGAAGCAACGAGAAACAAAGCCAGAGAAGCAACGAGAAACAAAGCCAGAGAAGCAACGAGAAACAAAGCCAGAGAAGCAACGAGAATCAAAGCCAGAGAAACAACGAGAATCAAAGCCAGAGAAACAACGAGAATCAAAGCGAGAGAAACGAGAAACAAAGCCAGAGAAACAACGAGAATCAAAGCCAGAGAAACAGCGAGAATCAAAGCGAGAGAAACAGCGAGAATCAAAGCGAGAGAAACAACGAGAATCAAAGCGAGAGAAACAACGAGAAACAAAGCGAGAGAAACAACGAGAAACAAAGCCAGAGAAACAACGAGAAACAAAGCCAGAGAAACAACGAGAAACAAAGCCAGAGAAACAACGAGAAACAAAGCCAGAGAAATAATGAGAAACAAAGCCAGAGAAACAACGAGAAACAAAGCCAGAAAAACAACGAGAAACAAAGCCAGAGAAGCAATGAGAAACAAAGCCAGAGAAGCAACGAGAAACAAAGCCAGAGAAACTACAAACAAAGCCAGAGAAACAACAAGAAACAAAGCCAGAGAAACAACAAGAAACAAAGCCAGAGAAACAACAAGAAACAAAGCCAGAGAAACAACAAGAAACAAAGCCAGAGAAACAACGAGAAACAAAGCCAGAGAAACGACGACAAACAAAGCCAGAATGAACTAAAAATGTGTGGGTGAGTCAGGAAAGAGTGGGTGGGTGCTTTATTTTCGCAAAAATAGTGGCGAGTCACGTGGGCACGCCGATGAAAACTAGGGGGATGATGACAAAATTTCCTTGAAAATAGTCAATAATAACCAAACTGTACAATAACCAGGGCAAACGATAACCGAGGTTCCACTGTACAAATTAATTAAAAATAGTTCTTTTAAAGGTAACCTCTCATTTATATAAACATGTTTAACAAATACTGTATGTAGAAGCAAACACTGTTCATCTACAGCATCACTCTAAAATAGCTCTTTTTGGTACCATTTTGTTCAAAGTCAGTCTAATTCTAGCTTATTTAAAGAGCTGAGTATATACGTTACTGAGTACTGAATAGTTTTATATAAATTCTGACATTTTCAGTACGGTATGTGAGTCAGTCTATACTCGTGAGTGCTGTGAGATGAGTTACCTTTCTTGCAGGTCAGCAGCACACCAATAAGTCCACTTGCAATATCTTTAGGTGCATCTACATGCGAGTGGTAGATCCAAGTAAGGCAGGGGGAGTCGGACTCTGTGGGAGCAAATTCATCTTTCACCTTCCAGGTGTACTTGTAGCTCTCACCTGGAGACACAGAATCATCACTCTTATCTCGACCAGAGGTACCATCTGGATACAGTGCACCTGGTACAACATAGAGAAGACAAGATCAAATGATTTAATATCACAGAAGCATCCTAGATTATGTCATTGTGTTAAGCTCCCAAAAAAATATGTGTTTAAGGTGGTAGTAACTTCCAGCTCCTGCAGATGGCGCTGTAGGAGGATGATGGGGCTATAAATACCTGTGGGGTGTGTGACCGGATTCATAGATTGAGAAGAGGTGGTACAGTGCAGCGAATGTCTTGTTTAATGTATGGGAAATGGCTAACAAGCTAATAAAGGCTAATAAAATGGCTAATAAAGGAGAGATTATATTAGGGTGCCAAAGGTCAGAGCGTGAAGGAAGTAGCTGAATTTGCAGATGTAAGGAAGCATACAGTCATACAGGTCTACCTGCGGTGGTAAACATACAGGAACGGAAGCAACTAAACACTGTGGCACAGATACTCAACACATAATCACAGACAAGGGACTAGAGCCATGAGGATGCTTAAATGACACACTTAATTAGAGACGCAAATAGGCAAGTAGGACTGAGTGCTGGGATGAGACAGGTCTTGAGGATAATGAGGGCATGGCAACATGATGAGATGAGGGCGGGGTCACAGAGAGTGGAATAAAACAACTCATTGGAAAAGACACAACACGGCCAAACAACAACAGAAAGCATGTGATGAAGACAGGAAGCGGACAAGGCAGAGGCGGGAAATGACATACACACATATATATATATATATTTATACAGACCCATTCCAAAAAATTTGAATATCATGGAAAAGTTGATTAATTTCCATAATTCCATTCAAAAAGTTAAACTTTCAAAGACTATAGATTCAGGGTCCACAATTTAAACGATTTCAAGTATTTATTTGTTTATTTTCACATCATTTGGGCTTCCAGCTCATAAAACCCACAAAAACAAGATTTTAAAAAATTTGAATACTGTGGAGAAATCAGCCCAAATTTTGCAGGGCATGAATGTTTTAAACTGAGGTTTCCCCAGGTGTCTTATATATTCTAACCCTCTCCTTAAATATACACTGCTCAAAAGATAAAAGGAACACTTAAACAACACAATGTAACTCCAAGTCAACCACACTTCTGTGAAACCAACCTGTCCAGTTAGGAAGCAACACTGACTGTGAA
>BRDA01006932.1:11600-26397 GCA_036984385.1 Crenuchus spilurus
GTGGTATGAGATTTTGAGTATGATTCCAAATCCAGACCTCCAAGGGGTAATAATTTAGATTTACATTCATCATTTTTGTTATTTTGTTCTTAACAGATTCCACTATGTAATAAATAAAGATTTTCAACTGGAATATTTTATTCATTGAGATCTAGGATGTGTTATTTTAGTGTTCCCTTTATTTTTTGAGCAGTATATTTATTGCCACATACTATAAAGTCAATAAATAGAGATGTGCAAAAAGATAAAGGTAGAATTTTTTCAGGAAACAGTGGGCACAATGATTTTATTTTTTCTAAATAAAAAAGAAACTGTACATTATTGACTGTTAACCTTCTGAAAACAATGACATTCACTGACAATCCATGTTGCTATCTCTCTAATCCCCCTCTGAACTTAGTCAGAAGCTGGTTTTATCCACCGTTCAGTCAGTGTCTTACATACATATAAGTATCAGATTACACAATGAAGCGGTGCACCATCACTCCTCCCTAAAAGCCCAAACTCCACATCAGCCTGGCAGGGGCATGTTTATAGAATGGAAAGCCTTTGGTCAACAAAGCCAGTGAGTAATCGAGTATTCACTGTTTCAGCTAAAACAGGCTAAAATGACTGTTATAACGACTTGGCTGCAGTCCTGGCAGAGACCTGATCTGGTGCCTGGCAGACTTTTTTATGTATTGTATTGTAAGAGAATACTGATATTTTACCACTTTCTCTTTCATTCTGTCGAGAAAGAATAGATGGGAATTGGTTTGCAGTTACAGATGATCAATTTCTGCTTTGTAGACAGTTTCATCCGTGCTTCCAGTTTCAAGCTTGACCTCATTCATTTCACTAAAAGCACTTAATGCTCATTAGCTGACAGGCTAATGTTCAATCTAATATACAGGGCAAAATGAACACATTAACATGAGACACTACAGAGGAAGTATTCAGAGGAGCAGACTAACATGACTCATAGCATTTACAAATACAGCACATCTAATTCATCTTCATTTTAAAAAACGTTTCGGCTACAGTGTATGAACATGAAGTCTAAAACTTTATTATTGATTTAGGCACAAGAGTACACCACAACAGATAATTTTGTAACTTTTTCCAGCCTGATAAACATCAGCAACTCTTCTGAGAAATCTCCTTTCTCCCCGAGTGGCTCAGCGGGCAAAGACGCTACCACTATGACCCGAGGATCGCGAGTTCGAATCCCGGTCATGCTGTTTGCCATCAACAGCCGGGGCCCAAGAGAGCAAAATTGGCAGTGCTCTCTCTGGGCAGGTAGATGGCGCTCTCTCTCTCTATCACTCTCACACTGCAATGTCTGCTGGCTCAGCCGTCTACTGATTGGTCCAATCGAAGTTGGGGACCCTGTTTGCCTTCCTCCGAGCGCGTTAGGCTTTCCAGTGATGGTGTATCAGCTGTGGTTCGAAAAGAGGCGGTGGCTGCATCACATACTTTTGCCACACATAGACATGAAATATTAGATCATTTTCCTCCAAAAATAATTGACTAAGTCTATTATTTCTGTTTCGTTTGTTTTATTTGGTTCTCTTTATCTACTTTTAGAAATTTTAGGTCAAATGTATGTATAAATATAGAAAACACCACTGTATATGTAATTATACTACAACAAATATATATATATATATTAGATTTGTAACACTGTTGCCTCATTTTCACAAGACACTGTGAAAGCCAATCAGCACACACTTGGAGTCATAAAAAAAGGAAGTAATGAGGGAAGACAGAGGAGTGTACTTTCCATCAAGCATTTTTTTTTAGCAGAAATAGAAGAAGTAACAACATGGAAATGTGAAAAAGGCCTTTCACATCCTTCTGTAAGTGTAACACAGGGCAACGGTTCAGGGAAGATGAGTGCAGGTTTATGGAAACAAACCAAACATAACAACAGAACTTAACCAGGTGATCAGAAACAGACAAAAACAGAAAGAAGCTCAATAGAGCCAGGTTAAACAGAGGGCCAACTAGGCCTCAAGCTATGTAACCTAAACAGACTCAAGCTAAGCAGTCTAGGCCTCACAAGAAACAGATTAAACTAGAACGCTCACTAGAACCAGGATAACAGAGGGTCGAAAAGGGAAGTGAGAAGTGGCAATGGAAGTTCAACAGGCTAACAAAGTAAACAGACCTTCAACAAGGCAGAAGATGGAAGGATAAGTTAAAGCAAGCATTGACCAACAATAGAGCTGCCATGATTAGTCGACTAGTCACGGTTATGTCGACTATTAAAATAGTCGACAACTAATTTAATAGTCGATGCGTCATTTTTTTTTTTTTTTTTTACTTTCTTTTTCTCTCAAAACTGCTGCATACCCACCTTTTACTGCTGCGTCTGCTTTTCTGTCCTTGACATGCGCAGTAGTGATAACCGGGGTAGCCCGTGGATGACGTCACAGGACGTTATACAGACAGGCTCATCATGGCTACCCGGCGACGGAGCTCAAAAGAGTGGGATCATTTTAAGAAAATGAAAGAGAAACATGTGCAATGTAATATCTGCAAGGCAGAACTTGTCTTCCACGGCAGCACAACTGTGATGTACGAGCACCTGAAAAGGAAGCCTGTTGTGGCTGATTGTGACAATGATGAAGAGGGACCATCATCACGGTAAGCTAAATTGCTAGTTAGCTGCTAAAATTAGCGTAAACAGAGAGTTAACTTGCTGCTTACTCATATTTATAGCTGTAAAAGTGAACATTAGCGATGACGATTTGATTCATTAGCCTTAGCACACATTCATGTGTTTTCTGTAACGTTATAACAGTCATGTGTTTGAATAGCAATGCTAATGCTAATGTTTTCTAACGTTACGTTTCAGTGCTACGTTTACACTTTATGCTAAACAGTTAAATAATTGTTTGTTACAACAAGCTGCATATTTCATTAAAGGTTTAATAAACTATGATCTTAATTGTTTTTATTTTTAGTTAGCATATAGCTGAAATCTAATGACGGTTATATAATAGCAGCTGCATTCTAGTGTGATAAGCTGTATGTTTTATATTCAATTAACGTATGATCTGATTAGTCGACTAATCTTTAAAAAAATTATCTGTGATTAGTCGACTATAAAAATAATCGTTTGTGGCAGCCCTACAACAACAATACCAAACAAGGAACAGTTCTTCAGGCTTAAGTAGTCCTGTTAATCAGAGTCTGAATGGGAACAGCTGGGAAGAGAAAGTACATGAGTTCAAAGGAGCGCCAGGGATTCTGCGACTGTAGGTGAGAGAAGCGGGAAAAGCGGGAGCGTGACAGAAAGTTAAAAACTTTCTAACAGACTAATACTCCAAAAGAAACAACAAACATTTAGACGTTTTAAAATTAAACACATGCTAACGTGCCCAGTGAACAACAGATTAAAGAAATGGTTCACCCAAAAATCACTTTTAAATAATTTTCCATATACCCTAGGTCTAACTGATCAATGAGTTAAAAATGTACTAGAAGTAGTGTGTATGTTACCATAAATCCTAGAACTCAAAACACATCCCTCAGACTGTGTCCACATAATAACGAAGACCAGTTGATGAATTTTAGGACACATTTTAAGACTGTGAACTTTAAAATGTCAACTCCACAGCTGCATCAGATTTGCATCTGCATCGCTAAAACCAATTCTAGATCAGAACTTCCTGTGAGTGGTTCCCCAAGTTTTTAAAGTGCATTACTGTGTGACAGAAACAGCTGGACTATTTCGGTGACTAATGCGTTCTAGTGTTTGTGAACTACGTTACTGTTGCACAATAAAGCAGAAAAATTTGCTCTCCAAATGCGTCCTGGCTGACCAACCATGTCTACAAAATAGACAATTGTGCAAATATGGTTTTGGGTAAATTAAACCTTTAACATTACACAACTGAATGTGTGTTGCTGTGACAGTCCAGCCCATTGTTTTATCTTACATGAGATGTGAAAATCAACATGTTTCTGCATGTTTTTCCAGGTCAGACCAATCACAGGAAGTTGAGGCAGACTATCGTCACTCATTAAAGAACAGAACAAGAAAAACAACAGAAAAACAACAGAAATGAGCTGAGGCAGCACATGAGAAGAGGAGGAGACCAAAGGCTGGCAGGATTGCTCACCATCTGTGATGTTGTTCATCTGTAATGAATCTCTATAATATCTGAGTTTCACTTTTTGAATCAAATTACTGATATAAATTAACTTTTCGATGATATTCAAATTTTTTGAGATGCCCCTGTAAACTGTTATAGACACCAGAATATAAGACCACTCCGTCTTATCGTCTCTGCTGCATTTTCAGGGGTGATAACAGAGCCAAAATGAAAATCCTGAAAGTACAGGTGAGGGGTCCAGGGGGCCTGGTGGGGTGTAAAGAAGCTACTGGCTTTTCAGTGTTTCAGATAGCTCAGAATGTCTTAAATTTGTGCACAAACCACTGGTCTCAAGGGTCTTTGACTAGTGGATTAAATTGCACATAAAGGTGGTCACAAAGAGAAGTCAGATCGAACATTAAATTTATGACAGTTATATAGCAGACCCAAATAAAGGTGTGAGGATGCAGGCTGAGAAGGGCGAACACGTAGGCGGAGATTGGATCAACAAAGGTTTATTGAACAAACAGACATAAAACAAAAGGCAGCACAGGGGCTGAAACAATAACAGGGCTAGAAAACACTATGACTAAGACTACAACTTGATACAACGTTACTCTGACACTAGGATTCACAAAATGACCAGCAAGGAACAGAGGACTAGATAGGGTTTATAAAGGCACATGAAACACAGAACACCTGAAGACAATAATCACAAAGACACATGACAGGAAATCCAAACAAGGGCATGCAGTACACAAGAGGACCACAGGAGGGAAAAATCATATCTTCTCATTTATTTTGCGTTGTTTTGAATGTTTTCTCAGCTCACTTCTTTTGGCCCTTGTGTGTTCAAGAAAATAATAAACCTTCGTACGATTCCGGAGACTTCCGACCTCTCGCGGTTGGTTCGTACCCAAACTGTTTCATCCCTTACTCTATTTTATCTCAAAAAAGGAATGGATTTTCATCATTCTAAAACATCACTTTTGGGATATCAAAATCCGGAATTCCAGACATTTCCGGAATTTTATCACCCCTGCATTTTTAGTAGAAATACAATCTATGGGTATAAACAGACAGACAGGTATAAGAAAAGCACACAGTACCTTCAGAGTCCTTCTCGTAGAACACTCCATGTGGATGAAGTGAGTAATTCCGCGATGCAAAGTTCTTTAAATGAACCACGATGTCATCTCCCACTTCTGCACGCATCACTGGTCCAAGAAAGCCAAGTGATTTTGGCTTCTCAACTTTGGTAGTGAAGTGAGAATCTGTGTACTGCCAATAGACTGCCTTTTTATAGACACTCCCAATATGTGAAGCATCACGCAGCAAAAATGTAGAGGCATCCCTTACAGGAAAAGAGAGAGAGCATGAAAGTTAGGAAGCTGACATTGACATGAAAGATCAATACACAATAAGAAGGAAAAATAGGCTTTTGTTTTGCTTTTATGCAGGACTTCCCAAAACATCTACATGTCGAATGAAGTTAAACTTGTTCATCTGGGCCCATAATTGGCATATATAAAGAAAAGTCTAATAAATGGGGAAGTGCTTTGGGGAAGTATCACACTTTTTATACAGCTAAGAGTTGTTAAGCTGTTGTTGTTTTATTTTGCATTCTCCTGTCCCATTCTTCCTTACCAAAGACTTCCAAAGGCCTCAAGTGGCTCTGCGGGCTAAGATGCTGACACTATGACCAGAGGATCGCGAGTTTGAATCGTGGTCATGCTGCCATTGAGAGAGCAAAAATTGGCCGTGCTCTCTCTCGGCAGGTAGATGGCGCTCTCTCTCAATCACTTTCACAATACAATGTCTGCTGGCTCAGAGGTCTACCAATCATAGCTGGGCATCTGAGCAATGTTGGCTCCCAAGTGACGGTGTATCAGCGGGAATTTTTTAAATATAATTTTTGCCAATTTTCTCACTTTCCCAATGCAGTAGTAGCCAATTAACCCATCCCATCCACTAGGGGACTCTCCCCATCACTTTGCACTGCCACTGACTCTAGGAGGGTGAAGACAAGCACAAGCCTCCTCCGTTGAGTGTGATGCAGCCACCGCCTCTTTTCGAACTACCACTGATACACCGTCACTGGAGAGCCTAACGCGCTCGGAGGAAAGTGCAGGATCCCCAGCTCTGAATGGACCAATCAGTAGACGCCTGAGCCAGCGGACATTACAATGTGTGAGTGATAGAGAGAGAGAGCGCCATCTACCCGCCCAGAGAGAGCACAACTAAAGTTTGGCAAACAGCATAACCGGGATTCGAACTTGCAATCCTCTGGTCATAGTATCAGCGTCTTAGCCTGCTGAGCCACTCAGGGCTGGGAGGGTAAAAATTGCAAAAAAATGTATTCTTGCACTGTCCTATTGAGGTCTATTCACATATTTTTGATGTTCTGGTGCTCTGGATATTGTGGTGTTCTGAACACTGTTCTGGAATATTCCAAAACCAGCCATTTTAACCCCAATTTTAACAGCCTAAAATAAAAAATTTAAACGCCTATGGCCATAACACAACTTTAAAATTCAGTGTGTGTGTGTGTGTGTGTGTAATTACATACAGTATGTAGCATTTTTTCCAAACCAAAGGTTTGTGAGCTGTCTAAGCTTTGTGTTTTAATGACTATCATATACATTGCAGGTAAGAGTCAGTACACACATAAGAAAGTCACTGTTTATTTGAATAATGTTATTTGTACCCAGTAAATCTGCCAGTGTTAAATCAACACTATTAAGAGTTAAATTAATACTGAGAGTGACTATATAGACTCTAATAGTGTTGATTTAACGCTGGCAGATTTACTGTGTATCTAGATTAGATTAAACTTTTTGCAAATGTGATTTATGCACATTTATTACATTTATTTTATATAAATACATTTATTTTCTTAGCAAATAAATGCTTAATGACAAATTAAAAAGCTTTTTCATTAGTGCTGTATGTTTGTTAATCCGTCTTGAAAATGGGCCACAAGCATGTGAGGTAATGAGTTTGGTAAGAGCAGGAGGTTGCTTGGAAGAGTAGGAGGTTGTGGAGGCTGCTGTACCAAAAAGGGTGATCATTTACATCATATCAGTGCTCAACTCTACTCCTAAACATCTACCACCCAGCACGGCTAAGCTCCATCACACCTGACTCTTCTATTCAGATGCTCCATAAGAACTCCATCAACTGTATGTTGTAAAGTACACCAGATCAGAGCTGGAACTAAACTTTGCACAGTAGCAGATCATCAGGAACAGGGTTGGGCAGCCAGATAAGATCCCTTTTATATTAGCATGTGATACAGATGTTTCACCCAGCCAGTTTTTTGTGGGTTGTCTGGGTCTGAAAACATTAAATTTAATAAGTGGTTCAGGATTGGGCTCCCCTTATTACGCATAAATAGTCCCTGAATGTACCTGCTGCCTCATTTAAGGCGGAACTCGAATACAATGCTAACTTCAGCTTTGTCTGTTGGTGTTTCAGCCAAAAGAAGAGTTAATCTGATATTTTATTTTTATTTATTTTATCTTATATGGATAAAAGTTAGTTTTTTCCTGTGACCGGAGTCAGTATTACACTGTTATAGTGGAGGGAGAGGGAGAGGGAGAGAGAGAAGGTTAATGAGATAATTTCATATAAATCACAATTCAACAAAATGTAAATCTGCAATCTGACCAAGTTTTTAAAAGTTACTGAAATGATGTTAAAAAATGTGTGATGTTAAAAATCTGTTATTATGACTTCACAAATTGTGAAAATGTCAATATAAGAGGTATAGTAAGTCATATGGGTTACAATGAATGAAATGCAACATTCTGACCAAATATTCAAAAGATACTTTCACCTTAATAAGGCAGATATTAAAGTTGCCACTAGGTGACGTATGTCATTATAATTAATAACTAATTAATAAATAACTAATTAATTAACAATTAATCGAAAACGTAGTAAAATATTACCTAAAGCTTGATAATATACACTATATTATTATTCAAAGTGATTAAAAAATATCAAAAATTTAAAAAAAAATTCAGAATATAAGAAAATGTTTATGTGCTTGGACCCCGTGATTGCTATTGGCCTCTGTTATGTAAATTAGACGATCCTTTAACGGTTCACTTTGTAAACTGTTGTTTAAATGTCAAAACGCATCAGTTTCACTTGTAAACTCTGTTGTAGTTTATTGTATTGCTTGCCAACAGTGAGTAGATACACAAATTAGACCATTTATAAAGTTACTGAAGACAGAAATCTGAAACTTGTGAATGTGAAACTAACTTCAGCCGTTTTGGGTGTGAACACTGTGCGTTTATTTACATGTACTGTAATCCGATATGTAATGTAATGTTAGCAGACTCACCTGCCTGTGTTAAGCGAATACTGTCTAAATAGGGGTTCCTTACAGTGAAAAATTTCATATCGGGACCATTTGAATTATTGTAAACATTAAAAAGTTGAATTAAACAGAAAATCCTCTCCACAGTACTTCAGCAATAAACTACTTTAAATAATTCACTTACTCGTCGAGGCTGATACTGAGGCCATTGATAATATTCAGACCGCTAGGTGCATAATTCCACTCTTGCTCCACAATACCGATGTAATAAGTCCTCGTAACGCCTTCAGTCAGCCGTAAAAACAGCATCCACACCGTCAAAGTGACAAACTTTACTGTCATTACACTGCCCATGATGATTAAACATGTAAAGCTGAGCTTTCAGTTATAAACCTGCTCTTCTGCTGAAATCGAAAGCAATCAGCTGTAACTTATACACATTCCTGGTTGGACAGGCGGATCTCCTCTAAGAACAAACCCGTCCTCAGCGTGGACATGCCTCTTACTCCCGCCCTCCTAAATCACAGCCAGTCAGATAACAGCTCCTGTCTAACACGCAATCACGCAGCAGCGTTGCTACGCAATCACGCAGCAGCGCTAGGATTCAAAACAAAGTTCGTTAAAAGACTTCGATGTACTTGAAACAAAATAAAATGTCAGCAAAAACGACTGAAAACTAGTCATTAGTGTTATGGTTTAAATAGCCAAATTAAGAAATGATTAAGTCATTACAGCGGTCAGCACCCTACTGTTCTCTCACTTAACATTTTAAAGGACCGTGCTCGGGGTCCTGCTGTTGTTCCTAAACC
This sequence comes from Crenuchus spilurus, assembly GCA_036984385.1. Taxonomy (NCBI): domain Eukaryota; kingdom Metazoa; phylum Chordata; class Actinopteri; order Characiformes; family Crenuchidae; genus Crenuchus; species Crenuchus spilurus. Next base: position 20,822 of record BRDA01006932.1, read on the forward strand.
CCCTGCTGAGGGGTCAGGACGCCTGATTGGTCTGGGTCTTAAGTCTATTATCACCTTTTGTCAGACATTTGGCGCGAACCCAGACTTTCCTATAAAGAGCCTTTTATTTCCAAACCATTGACTGCTGTGTTATTTGGGTTCACTCTCTGCTCTTGTAGGACTTCTCCACAAGCTGCTAACATTTGATCCACAACTACAAATAACCTAAAATGACCTTTTCCTAGAGCTGAAGCTTGCAGGGAGGGTTCTCACAATACCAGAATATTAATATTTCAGTATCAAATCACACTGATACACATTTATACATTTTTACAGTTTAGCTAACATGTCTTTTTATGTGTAATCTTTTTTAAAAATAAAAAAGTAAAGTGCAGTGCCAAAATAGTTCAACATTTTAAAAAGAAAATAAGTTGGTATAAAGAACTGATTGCCAATTTTACTTATTGAAAGTTTTGATACTCTGTGATGATGTCAGGCCTCATCACCCTATTCACAATCCCACAATTCCATGCGCGAACGGCAACATCCGATGTAGTTGTTTACATAATGGCAGCAGTGAATGTGTCAGCAGGAGAGTTAAAAATACGTAGAAACAATCCTATAAATCAGGGTTCTAGATGTTGTGTACCACAATGCAGTAATCGGCAAGGGCTAGACAAACAACAGCAACAGAAAAGATCGTACTATAGGTTTCCTAAAGATACCACAAACTTGGGAAGGTTCCATCAGGCGTGAAAACTGGTCAGCAAGTGACTATGACAGAGTGTGTTCTGATCATTTTGTTGGAGGTAGGTTACTGCAAACATTATTTTATTCTACCCTAATTACATACCGAAATATATACTGCACTGATAAATAAATAGGCCTCTAATGATATAAACATACACTGGCTGGCTTGATTAGGCCATGCAGGGCCCTAGCCTAGGCGTGGCTTATGTACTATTTCATAATGTGACATTTGTAGGGCTATCCACCAGTCGAATTCATTTTTGGATATTTTCATAAAAAATGTGTACCACAAATTATTGTGCGTGATAGTGTAGCTTAGTATTGATAGCATGCAACAACGTGTTTACACTAAAAACCCACTGCATAAATTGAAAATACAAGTTGACACAACAAGATATGATGTTTAATATCAAAAGACATATTATCTGCATATAGTTACAAAAACTAGTAGATATCACGTAAGTATTTACTTACCAAATAAAGTTGTAAACAGTTTATGTAGCGTAGCTGGCATAGATAAACAAGAGAAAAGAGTGAACGGGATGTTGCCGGTTGCGCGGTGCATTCTGGGATTTGTGAAAGGGGCGAATTCCTGCACAAAATGTGTGTATATACTTACCGGTAAATACTTAGCTTGATCTTGAGTTACCTGTAGGGCTCATGGTGTACCTGGGAGAGGGGGAGACATAGTGATTGATTAATTGTTTTCTTTCTTAATCTTATGTCACTGTATTTAATAATGTATATGTTCAATGTGAAACTGTATATGCTGTATATAATGTATACAACATGTTCTTAAGGTTTGTAGCACCCCAATGTGGTTTAAATTGGTATAGTCCAGGTGAGGTGACCTCTAAGATGTTGTGTGTGTAGAGCTGAAGGTGTGTCTGGATACTCACCTGAGGCTGATGTTGGAGATAAAGGGGTTAAATAATTAGAAATAGAGTAAGAGTGAAGAGTCTTTAGCTTGAGAGTTTAGTGTTTATACTACTTACCGGTGTCAACATTCATTACCTATATTTGATACTAAAGATTAACACCACAGTAGCCTGTGGTGCAGTAGCCTCAGCGGCTAATGGGACGCCTTTTATTTTTCAGGGCAATTGGAAGGCCAATGATAATTTGCTAGAATTGATTAAATTGATTGATAGTGTCTTTAAAAGCTGTCCATTTCAACCAAATACTAAAAAGTCAAGTAGGCAGTGGGGTACATTATATGATTGCTGATGTCTAATAAATTCTGATGGTCTAATGTCTTGAACACTACAGGAGATATTTCACTAATCAGGGAACCTGGACAACTGCAGTGTTTTGATGTGAAACTGTATACTGTAAAGAAACATAAACTTACAGACTTAGGAACCATGTTTTTGATCTTAATAATGCAAATCTAGCCATTTAATATGTACTGTTCAACCAGTGAGCCTACCTTTGTCTGGGCAGGAGCCTGCAGTCCCAAAGGGTGTCAAGCAGTGGAAAGAATTATAGGGACTTCACTTCCTCTGATACAGGACATTGCGACAAGTAGCTGTCTGATCTAAGCTCAGAAGATAAACAGAGACCCCTCTCGCCCCCACCATGGACTGGTTTCACTGAAGTCTTCAAAGCAGAAGAGCCATGTTCAAAAACAACTTCCTTCCACATGCCATAAGACTGCTGAACTCTAAATAATATGCTTGCTCCTTCTTTTTTATTACCCCAATGCAATATACTATGCATATGTCTGCCTAAGTCTACGTCTACACAAGTCGTATGAGTTTCTATATGTTCATAATGATAAACTAAGTTCCATTTGAGTGCTATAAATGCATTTCAAATGTGACGTAGCTTTGTTATTAATTTAGATATATAATTATCATCAATGCTTCCTTAGCATTAATAGATGCCTGTGTATAAATCACAATGGATGATGGTACGGATTGCCATCTTCTAGGATGCCTAATGCGCCAGTGATCCTATACAGTTTCTTTTTGGTAGATCTCAGTTATATGCCTGTACGGCTGATTTTATCATTCTAAAAGGCTAATAGGAAACCCAGACTGAGTACACGATCCATCGTGTTGTAGCTTGTTTTGCAGAATTTAGAAGCTTTCAGTGCTGATGTACTGGACAGTATACTGTAAGACTGATGGTAAAGCCTCTCACTCTCAGACTGATAACAGGGCTAATGGGCTTTTCTCACTGTAGCATCTTTAATAACACTCAGACATGTGAAATCAAAGCTGATGCAAAGCATAGGCCTCCCAGACTTACAGGGCTGCAACCTCCTAAGCTGTTTTAAAAAGACAAGACTTCAGATTTCATGTTGCTTTGGTAAAACAAGGTACATCACTTTTATTTGCTGATAGAAGGCTGCAACAGTCATGTAATGTACTCATTAGATGCCAGGGCTGATGCACTCTAAGTACTATAATCCAATTCTGACTCATTTGTTCTAGAATGGAAACATTTCATACGGAAATACTCTAAATAATTTGATTTTACATCATCAAAATTGTGGCACTTGTGTTTTCAGATAAAATTTGAAATATTTTAATTTCGTGTTGTGAGAATGTATTATATTCAGATACTTTACTCGTTTTTCAAAAACTATAATAGGGAAACATCAAAGAACAACCGTATTGATTGGTCTGTAGTGTCAATGACCGTATGGGTAAGAGAGAGAGCAACACAGCCTCTCCCAACACTCTCTGAGGAATGAAGTGAAATCTCTCACATTTACGAGTCTTCATCCTAAAGTTCAGGAGTCAGAGGTGAGGATTTATATAAAATATATATAAGAGCACTTATAAAGACACACACAATTACAAAAACTGCTATAATGAATCTGTCCTTTTTACTAAAAGCTGGACGGTTATGATGCTTTGCTCTCCAGGTTATCATGTGTACAGGACGGTGGGCTAAGTGTACGGCGGATCTTCTGTTCCCGATGGCTCTGTGCTCAATTATAGCAAATATTCTGCTCTTCTTCCCCAACGGAGAGGTGTGGAGCACAGATCAGATCACTGACAGTGTTTGGTATTTTCCTGGAGTCATTGGAGGAGGAGTTCTGGTGAGACATTGAACAGTTTAATGATTTAAAATCCATTCTTTTATTGTTTTATTTCTTTAATTTTTAGCAAAATTGCAGTTTATGCGCAGTTCCTTAATTTGCCCCTTTGATTAACTATTCTTAATGGACTCTTAATGAACTCTTAATGGACGATATATAGTGCTTGGGTGCATTGCTGGTTTGTAATAGCGCAGCTCACTTGTTTCCTGTAGTGGTCAGACTGGAAGATAGGAAGGCAGACACACTTGCGGTGAAGGAAAATATATTTAAATGGGGGTGAAAAACATAAACACAAAGCATGCCAAAACACAGGCAATGGCTAAAAGGCACAATGACTCGCACAAGACTGAGAAACAAGAGGGTGTATATATAGGGATACATAATTAACAGATAATGACACACAAGGGCTGCAAAGAAATGAGCTGGGACTGCCGAGGGCAGAGACTAGACAACAAATGAACACATGGACTGGGCAGCAGGACATGAACCGAGACAATAGTATTATTTACATTCAACAACAAAGCAATAAAACAGCTTATTATTCGGGTTCACCAGCATTACATCACAGTAACTACATCATAGTAACGTTGGGTGATGTGAGACTGTTGGTCTAAATAAGTGATCATGTTTTAAAAATAAAATTAGACATGTAAACTTTAACCTCAGTAACTGAACCAGCTTCCAGATTCAGCTCTATCACTTCTTTCTTACTCTGGTTTGGACATCCTAGATACTGAATCTAATACTGGAAATGAGTATTTTGATGAATGTGGAAGCTACAAATCAACATCACAAGTGGTTTATAGTGTCCGTAGATGATCTGCAGTTGAAATAGCCACAGAGGACGTTCTGTATGGACTAATATTCGTATTTTATTAGGTTAGTTGTACATCCATGATTACGTATAAAGTTACAGTTTGAAGTTTTTCTCAAGCTCAACAAATTTTGCAAGTCTTCTTGCATATTTTTGATGGTAGTTCTTGTAAATATTCACTAAAAACACAGCATCACTTATGTAGTTAAATATTTCCAATCTCTCTCTACATCTTAGTAATATTTTTGTCTTTTATGTGTAAAATAAATTAAGTCCAGAATGTGTTAGTACTTTGTATTCTTTGAACTGAAAGTTTGCAGCTTCATCATCAGAGAAACTGGTTTAGCATTTTCTCTTTACTGAATTTTAGTTTATAATTCAAGAAAATGTAGAAAAGCCTCAAATAATAATATACAGAAAAAAATAATAAAGTTATGAATAAAATAATATACAGAAACCTCTAATAAAAAATTGTCTTTCATAAAATTTGTGGATTATGATTATAATGTTGTTACATTATACATGAATGTAATGTCACATTAAGAAAGTATTATAATTCAAAGAACTAAAAAGTCCTGAATCTGTTAAAAGTCCTGAATCAGGTTTTCTGGTCATTGTGGGACACTGGGGACAAATAACTTCTGAATCATCAGATAATAAAAAAATCTAACAGAGATCATATTTGAAACAATAGAAGAACTAACACTGATCAAAGGCTACGTTCACATCACCAGGCTGAAGTGACTCAAATCTGATGTTTTCAGGCTGTGTGGATGTCAAATCCCATCTTTTCTAATGATTTGAGTCACTTTCATATGTGGTTCTAGATCAGACCAGATTTCATGTCTTTGTGCTTGTACACATGCATGTAGCGGGTGAGCCAACGTTGGCTTCTCTCGTTTACTCACGTCGCTGTAAAAACAGTAAAAGCAGCCAGCTGGCATTTATTCACCTTCTTCACCTGATTGCACTCATTTGCTC
>BRDA01006932.1:26407-43612 GCA_036984385.1 Crenuchus spilurus
ATACAGGGTTACCAGATCCTCTAATACTCCATCACACATCAGCTACTAACACCTCTGTTTACTAACATCAGTCTCACTAATACAGGGTTACCAGATCCTCTAATACTCCATCACACATCAGCTACTAACACCTCTGTTTGACCAGTTTTACTAACATCAGTCATCGCACGAATCCAGGGTTGCCAGATCACCCAAATCTCCTACCGATTTTGTAACAGGAAATCACACTACGCAAACGGAAACTATCTCAAAATCTAAAGTGACACATACATGTCAATGAGCTTTAAAACGTAAATCTTCTTCAAACCTTTCTTTCTCATTCAATTTATTCTTCTATTTAGTGCAACAACCCTGCAAACAGCAAACTCTGAACTTTTACCGACGACTGTGTTCTTACAAACCTGGCAACCCTGCACAAATGTGACGCTTATTGTTGGTGACGAAGGTGACGTATCAATGTGCGCATGCGAGGGACAGATTGGTTCACATTACAGGCAGATACAGCTCACTTACAGTTTATGAATGTGAACTGTCAAGATAGTTAAATTTGATCTGAGCAAAACATCAGATTTAAGCAACGTGGCTCGTCATGTGAACGTAGTTTTAATTTCTTTTCTGAAATGTTTAATCCTTGAGTATTATTTTCAAAAACAATTATACACTCTTTAATTTCTTTTTCTGGAAACAAAATGGGTTGCTGTGTTTCAAATGAGTTTGTGTTATGACTACTAAAATCACACAGAGTATCTCGTCATGGGAATTTACTTGTTACCACATATTTGCATTATAGGAAGAAGGAAACCACACATAATACACCGTTGTTAGTCCTTTTATTTTTATAATAGTATAACACAGCATGTTGTCTATATATTAACACTTACTCTGTACTCACTGCATTCAAAATAAAATGAATTAAACAACAAATAATTAAAGAAAACAAAATTTAAAATATAGTTTTAATTTCGATAACTTACATTAGAATACAGTAATAGAATGATTAATCATATATTTCAGTTTATCTCTGTAGTTTTACTCCTGCTGTGTGTGTTTATGTGATTCAGGTGATCTTACCTGCTTCAGTGATTAGAGCGGCTGGCATGGAGGGGAGCTGCTTCGCTAACAGATGTGGGGTGAGAAAGCCTTTTTTGCATTTTTATTTCTTATCTATAAAGATGGTAGAATGCTAAAATTGAATGTTTTAAAAGCATTTTATGTATATAAAGTACTAGTCAAAAATTTGGACACACTCAATATTAACTTTTTTCCCCTACATTGTAAATAAACACTGACGTCATCCAGACTATGAGTGAACACATAAGGAATCATATAGTAAACTTAAAAGTGATAAACAAACCAAAACATGTTTTAGATTCTTCAAAGTAGACACACAACTGATGTCTCAAACACATTAAGAGGCAAGAAATGCAAGTCATGAACTCTCGACAATACACAGCTGTTAACTGAAAGCCACTCCAGGTGACTACCTCATAAAGCTGACTGAGAAAATGCCAAGAAAGCTGCATCTAAGCAAGAGGTGCCTACTGTGAAGAGTGTAAAATATAAACATATTCTGGTTTGTTTACTTGTTTGTTTACTAAATAATTACATATTTTTTTCTTCACAGTAAAACATGTTTTACTCTGTTTTTAGACATTTACACCTTTAAAGTACAAACTTCAAAGACAAAAGTTTTATCTTTTATTTGAGTAGCTGCACATTTTAATTAGCTTTTAATAAAACATTTAACCAAATTCATATTAGCATAAATAAAACTGCCAGTAATGATCTTTGTGTAAAAACTAGTACTAATTTTGTTTAGCCAACAGTTTGAGGGTTGGAAGGCAATCAGAAACAAACCTAAATACAAAAAGAAAAATGTTGAAAATGTGACAACACCATATTAATTAACCACCACCATGAATCATCGCAAATACCACACCTGTGCACTCACACACAATGTTGGAAAGTTATGTACTTACAGCCAGAGGCTTGAAAATACTGTTAGCGTCATTTCCTGTTTTTGTTTCACTTCACTTTTGCAACATTGAGATCAAGGAGAATTTAAAGGAGAAAAAGCTTTAAAGTAGTTCTTTAAACTGGAATATATATATATATATACTATAAAAACAGTTTTAATGTGTTGTATTTATGGTACTAGTGTAGTTTTTGTGATCTGACAGTAATTTCTGTATTTTAGTGATTTATAAAACAGTAAATATTTACAATGAGTGGCAGCTCTTGAAAAATATTCTAGATGGGGCTGTTTGAAACATATTCAGACACTTTCCACAACCATCCCAACGTTATTAACACAAACTCAAAAGTCACTAATTGACTGTAAAAAAACTGCAGACTAATTAATTAATTACTTAATGAGAACTGTCATTAGTTACATGGAAATGTGTAAAGATATAGAGTACAGTATGTATCATTAGATACCAACTGAGTCTGGTACAGAAACGTATACAATAAAATGAGCAAAAACACTATTTATTTATTTCCACTAAATATTAGTATTTCTGTAGTCATGTATTACAAAAACTACTATATAACTACTACTACTATACTACTACTATAATATAAATATAAAACTACTGACTGACTCTGCTGAAACTATAAATCAAGCACTCTTCAGGCAACAGATTTGAGGATGCTGATTGGCTAAATTTATGTTGCTATGCAAGTACCTTGTGTCAGCAGGTCAGTGATTGGCTGCTTCTTCTCTGACTGGGTGATATTTCTGTCAACTCAGAAGAGAAAAAAAATTAGTCGGGAAGCTAATTTCCTAAAATTATATTTTATATATTACATATTATTGTGCATGTTTAGCACAAATATACTTAAAATATGTAGGTACTGATTATTTTAAAAATGTTTATTTAACAAATTAAAATAAAAACTATTTCCACCATGGAGGGTAACGCCCTAGCGCCCTCTATTGGCCAGCTGTCTCTGTTTACAAGTCTGCTTTTTGAAGTAAAAAATGACATTTTTAAAGAGCTGATTAAGGGGATTAAGGATTTAGCTAAACTAAAAGCAGGGTTAGCATTCCACTGTTAACATTTTCAGATATATAAACTGTTTTCTAATATCTATTGATTTGGGATTTAAAGTTTATAAGGAATTAACACATAAACAGAGTAATATTGATGGTACTGGAGTTTGAACCTCATGCTAATAACACTGTACTGTGTTAGTTCAGCAGTGGGTTGTGTTATTTAGAAAACACCCAGGGTAGTTTCTCTGACTGTATTATTCTCAGATGTCTGTGGAATCCCCCTTTAAGAGTTGTTAAATTTCTTGTTGATGTGGTTGCAGATGCTGGTTTCTGTGGTGCTGTCTGTTGTGGGCTTGGCTGGAGCCCTGTACTGTATGATAGTGAGTGTGGTCGGGCTGAAGGAGGGACCCGTCTGTGACACCGGAGATGGAGTGTTTATTTACCCCTTCGCCAATCAGACATTAAAGTAATATACCTACACACACACACACACACACACACACACACACACACACACACATTTGTTTCTTTGAAATATGGGGACATTACATAGACTTACATTTATTTCCTGGAGACTTATTCAAAGCGTAAAGCCTTAACCTCAAAACATGTCTTCATCTTCACATTTTTTGATTTACATTGATTTGCACAAGTAATTAAGGTGCCACACAACATGGCATAAACCTGGTACATACACACAAACACTGGTAGTACTATACTACTGAGGACATTCCATTGACTTGTGTAATACTGAGTAAAAATAAACCTAAATTTGATTTTTTTTCTATTTTGCTATTTATTTATGCAATTTTAATTAAAATCTATAGTTTATGATGTTAATTATAATTTAATTGTAATTTAATTTAATTATAATGTATATTATCATTTATTATAAGTTTATAATGAAATCAGCACATTTCTTGTGAGGACCAACAAAATGTCCCCACTTTGACAGTTCTGACACACATTCCTATCATTGCGAGGACTTTCAGTCCCCACCAGGGAGAAATACAAGAACACACACACACACATCTGTAATAATGAGAGCAGTGTGTGCTCTACATGTGGAACAGAAAGTGTCTGTTTTTCAGTTTCAACATTTAACCGCTTCAACGTCTTCATTTCCTTTTAATACCAACATCTTTTCATTTCCTCTTCATCATCCTAAACAAGCTCAAATGTGTTTTCCTCTTTTCAGTGAAAGCTATTTGTTCAGTCAGGAGATCTGGGAGGTGTGTGAGCGACCGGAGAATGTGGTCCTGTGGAACATTGTCCTGTTTTCCATTTTATTGGGTTTGGCAACACTGGAGGCCATTCTGTCTCTGACACAGGTGGCCAATGGCCTTCTGGGATGCATGTGTGGAACCTGCATGAACAAGAGACAGGTTAGATCAGCTTTCACACAAATCTGTAAGTGACTGACTGAACAGTCAGGGCTGGGAAACGCCGGTCCTGGAGGGTCAGATTCCTGCAGTTTTGCGATTTTCCTTCACCTGAGTCACCTGGTGGAGGAGCCTCTTAAGCTCATTTAAACCACTGCTGGTTCCAGACATGCACACTCATAACTGAAGGATAACAGTTTACATTGTTTTCAGTGTAATTACTGTGTAATACTCCTGCTGACATAAAAGTCAGGAGCTTAAGAGGTTTAACTACCAGACTCAGTTCAGAAATCACTAAACTGTGCTGGACTGTGCCCCTCAGTCCTCCCCCAGCTATAGATTGACTGTAGGATAAGCTCAATGCTGCCCCTGCAGGTGGATAATGAGCACTATATGATAAAAATTAGCTGTTTTGTGTTTTTTTTTTTTTACAGGCTAATACGGCTTAAACCACCTACCTGTACCTGAGACCTGGATTCCTAATTAACAAGCTCGTCACGTGCTGTTTAAGTTGTGTGTGTGTGTGTGTGTGTAACACGTCTCTACTTGTTGAAAGATGTTTTATTTGTTTAAATAAAGAAAAATATGAGAAATGAATAACATGAACAACAAGATTTATATTTTCAAGCATAAGGAACGTTAAATTTAAGTGTATAGGTTTGGAAATGCTGTGGAAAAATGTGTAGGAATCCGTTTTCTGACTTGAAAACACATTTTAAGACCTGAAAACAAGATTAAACAGCAGATTCTGAGACACTGTTGGTAAAGGAAGATAAATGACAGTATGTAGTGACTTTTATGTGGAGAAAATGTGTCCGGACACACACATCGAGCTGTGATTATTATTCCTAGTAAATGAGTTCAGTAACCTGTCAGTGTTGACGAAACAAGATATTAATAATAAAACAGGAAGTGCTGAAAAAGGGATGAATTAGCACAAAGTAATTATTTTAATAAAATGAAGTGAGACATGGACCAATCTGCTAACACACACACACGTGAACACATTAAAACACACACACAACAAGTGAACACACACAGTGACACACAAATACTAGTAAAACACTAGTGAAACACACACACGAACATACACTTGTGAAAAACAGAACACATACTAGTGAAACACATACACAACACACCACTGAAACACAAATACTAGTGAAACACACACACACGTGAACAAATATACAACACACCACTGAAATACACAAATACTAGTGAAACACACACACACACACGTGAACAAATATACAACACACCACTGAAATACACAAATACTAGTGAAACACACACACACACGTGAACACATACTAGTGAAACACACACAACACACCACTGAAACACACAAATACTAGTGAAACACACACACACACACGTGAACAAATATACAACACACCAGTGAACATGCATATTAGAGAAAAACACACACACACAAAGTGAACACACACCACTGAAACACACAAATACTAGTGAAACACACACGTGAACACATATACAACGCACAACTGAAATACACAAATACTAGTGAAACACATTTGTGAAAACACAAATACTAGTGAACACATACTATTGAACATGCATATTAAAGAAACACACACACAAAGTGAACACATACTAGTGAAACACATACACAACACACCACTGAAACACACAAATACTAGTGAAACACACACACGTACATACACTAGTGAAAAACATAGTGAACACATACTAGTGAAACACACACACGTGAACACATATACAACGTACCGCTGAAATACACAAATACTAGTGAAAAAAACATTTGTGAAAACACAAATACTAGTGAACATACTATTGAACATGCATAAGAAACACACACACAAAGTGAACACATACTAGTGAAACACACACACATACACACACGTGAACACATACAACGCACCACTGAAATACACAAATACTAGTGAAACACACGTACATGAACATACACTAGTGAAAAACATAGTGAACACATACTAGTGAAACATACAACGCACCACTGAAATACACAAATACTAGTGAACACATACTAGAGATCATGCATATTAGAGAAAAACACCCACACATACTAGTGAACACACACTAGCAGTACACTAGGGGGCAGTGAGCACACTTGTCCAGAGAAGTGGGAAATAATCATTGTGATGAAACAGTGACGAAATTTGTGTTGGGATGAAGCCTGTGTTGGGATAAGATGCTGCCCGGTCTTCATTTTTCCCCTCAAAGTCAAACTGAGGATTGAAGGGTCTGTCTGTAATGATTTACCTTCACACAATGAAAATATCCAAGACAGCAGCAGGACATTTGTGCTATTTTATCCATCTGTGAAATAATGAACCTTTCATCATGTTCCCATGAAAAAAAAAAAACGTGTATAACTATCATTTTGTCGTCACACAGCAATATTATGTATAAACACAACCTGACAGCAGAACATCTGGTAGACAATAGAAAAGTGACATTTGTAATACATTACACTGCATCACTAACGTAAACAACTACAGCCTGTAATGTGCTGCTGTAACAGCAGGGGGCGATCTGACCACTTTGACTCCTCACAGCTGTTTCTTTAAATTGTACTAACGAAATAAAGACAAAAGAGTTGTACTAAGTGAAACACAGAACTGCCTGACTACATAAACAACAAGAGGAAAAACACCTGAAACACATCAGCAGAGAAGAATTATTTTTAATATTCACATATTTTTTATTTCAAAGACCAAAATACAAAAAAAAAACAAACAAAAAAAAAAGTCTCAGCATCAGCTGACCAGAACACAGTGAAAGATGACAGAAAGCACAGCAACTTCACTACAGCGGAGAGTGATTTAAATACAGACATTAAACATGACGGCAGAACAGCAGCTGATTATCACAGAGGACAAAAGAACTGAAATGAAACGAAGGAAATCAAACTCTTATACAGACAAGACCTGCTGACTGCTTAAGTTTAAGGACATGGAGTCAGTGCTGCCATCAGAAGCTCCATTTTGTACACAAAGTTCCTGCCCTCCATCCGGCTCCAGTGCACTTCTTTATAAGGGCCTCGCAAATGACTCCATTTCCCATCCTGCAACACGTCACTCTTTGGCAGGTCTTTAGCCTGGCAGCGCGGGAACTGAACCAGAACTTTACAACCACTCTCCGGTCCGTTTCGTACTGCACACACACACACACACACACACACTTCGTTAGACACAGCACCTGTTGCTTGGCCCAACAGGTGTACTGAGCACTCTTAATGTTTTACAGTAAATTAGTTGATTACACAATAACAGATTTAATTTAAACTTAATCTGAGATGACAAATGTACATATATGAATACCTGAGATGGCATATTCTCCATTGGGTGATGCCACAGTAATAGAAGAGGCATTGCCGATGCTTTCTATGGCTCCAAGTCCCACGTGGTTACTGAAACTCAGGACATGCCAGCCCATCACCTTTGCCAGCTGCTGCACTGCATGAACCTGATGCTGAGACATCTGTAGCACAAAGATAAAAGCACAGAGTTCTTGACTCTTTTTAGAATACTGAAGGTTTCTTTGGCTTGTTTTGTAAATAATTGTAATCTATATAAATGATTAACAATCTTATTGCCGTTATAAAGTATGAATAATGATCACGGACATGATAAACTGCATTAGTGGAACCAATGACTGGCTTTTGTTTCAGTTTCAGTACCTGCTCCATCAGCAATATTTATCAAAATGATAGAAAAACAACAGCAGCCATCATTTATTGAGCATTTTTTTATGTTTCTAATGTAGCCGTGATGTAGGCCAGAAGGCTAAGACGCTGACACTATGACCAGAGGATCGCGAGTTGCAAAAAGTGCAAAATTTGGCAGTGCTCTCTCTGGGCGGGTAGATGGTGCTCTCTCGGTCCCCATCACTAGTCGTGTTTCCATTGCAGTTTTGCGCAAAACTTTATCGATATTCTGTTTTGTCGAAAAAACAAGTTTCACAATTGTGGTGTTTCCATTAAATGTGAAATACTTTTATAAAATCACATGTGAATATGTTTGTTCTCGTGATAAGTCATTACAAACATGGCGGCAGTGGATGTAAACACATACTTCAGCTTTATACATACTGCTACCACGGCACTAGTGCTCATCATCATCCATCAGAGGAGACGGAGACTTATCGAGGCTTTGGAGCGACAAGCCCCTTATACTTGGGAGCGGCTACGTATGCGGCGTTTTTGGGAAACTGTAGTCGATGGTTTTACAGAAGAGCTGTGGATTCAACATTTTAGAATGACACACTCAACTTTTAATGAACTTTGTGATGCTGTGAGATCTCTAGTGGAGCAGCTGCACATTGTCCAAGGATTCTCCTCGTTATTCCAAATATGCCGCGTCATCTTCATCCTTGCACTTTTTTTTTCTTCTTCGTCGTCTTTTTCGCCAATAGAAACGTCTGGTTGTTGATCACGTGACTCCCTTAATGCGAAAAAGTCAGTTTGAGTGTTTCCATTACACTTTTGTGATATAAACCAATTTCGATACGACTGAAAAACCACCTCATCTTAGCGCAAAAGACTTTTATCCAAAAAAGTGACTTTTTTCGAAATTGTCGTGTTTCCATTAAGCTAATTTTTATTCGCAATTCTAATTTGCAATATTTCAGGGTCAATGGAAACGCGACTACTCTCACATTGCAATGTCTGCTGGCTCAGTGGCTACTGATTGGTCCATTCGGAGCTGGGAATCCTGCGCTTCCCTGTGCGTTGGCTCCCCAGTGACGGTGCATCAGCAGTAGTTCGAAAAGAGGTGGAGGAGGCTTGTGTATGTCTTCACCATCCTAGAGTCAGAGACATTGCAAAAGTGATGGGGAGAGAGTCCTAACAGATGGGATGGGCTAATTGGCTACTACTATACTGGGAAGGGGATAAAATTGGCAAAAATGTATTTAAAAAAATGTAAAAATGCAGCCCTTTCTCATTAAGAGTTTTAAGCCTTGGGTACGCTACACCTTTACAGTCTCAGACTATAAACAAACTGTGAACTGCAGGTGATTTTGTAGATCACATCACCTGTTACTGAACCAAAAATTAAACCAAACCTGCCCTAAAACCTCACAAGTGTGCTGCTGTTAGTAATGCAGACCTAGTTATTCTTCTAGTAATGGCCACCCAGTGAATGAACCATTTCTAACTCGCCTGATTGACTCAAAACTTAAAAATGACTGCAGAGCCTTTTTCCTGATGTATATGACTGAGATTTTGGATCTAATGCTCCCATCACTGAGCTTGTTCTACTGAAGAGGTCCCCTGCATGCTTTAACATACACAACACTTCAAATTGGCTGTGAAGGAACTTCTAGAAGCAATTCTTATCTGGAAGTTTCATTCACAAGCCGTGAAACACGCCTGCGGTCCCGTTCATCAGGTCATTTTAAATTTGTGCTGACGATCTGTTGTAGGTCTGTTTACCTGTGAGAGTAAGAAGTCTTGTAGTTCTTGTTCTTGGTGCGAGAGAGTAATGACTCGACCGTCTCTGTGCACCACCCTGATCTGCTCCACCCCAATATTCAACTGCAGCTGAATAGACCTGGGAACCAACAGAGGTGAGCTGTACAATTTAGGCACTTTAACACTGACGCTCATGTTATTCTGATAAAGTTTTACTCATATGTTGTGGACACCTGTACTACTACACTTTCCAAAAACGGTTAGACGCTGTGAAAAGTCAATTATGTGCATTTAACTTGTGGAACATCACACTAATTAGGTTAATTTGCATAGTCAGACACACCTGAAGTGCCCTTGAGCAAAGCACCTAAACCCCAACCGAAGATAAGCCTGCTCACCAATTCAGGCAAGGGTGTTAATTCGATCATCAGAGTCATCAGTGCACATTTCAAAAGTCAGCATCCGTGAGGATGTGGAAGTGCTTTAGAGCACATAGGTGCCTAGATTAATGTGTATAGATTAATGCTGAACTATACAAACAGGTTTACATGCATCTTATGTTGTCATGCAAATGTTTTATTAAAACAAAACAATGCCAAACCACATTCTGCACATATTACAACAGCATTGCCTCTGTATTGACAGAGTCCAGAGGTTCTGAACTGGCATGAATTCAGTCAAGCAATGAAAATATTTCATATATTATCATCATATGAAAAATAGAAGAAAGGAGCTGAAACAACCGAAATCATATATCAAGCAAGGACGGCATAACATTTTATTTTCTCCTCAGTTCCCAAATGTTTAAAATGTTGATTAAAGGGACCATGTTCCTACTTTTTTTGAAATGTGTTATCAAACTCCAAATGCACATATTACTAAAATAAATAAATAAATAGATAAATGTTTTAAAACTCAGTTTTAACATCTGATGTGTTGTCTTTATAATATTTCCAATGAAATACAGCGGTTACATTTTAGGTCATCATTACATTAGGGTCGCAACTTTTTTTTGGAAATGGCTGAATGAACCAATTAGATGCTCTAGAGTTTAAGAGACCAGTTTTAAGACCCTGTGCACCACTTTTTATTTGCACTTACTTGCAGATCTGTTCGTAGCCTTGTGAGGTGATGAGCACTTTCACACTGGACTCATAAACGTCGTTAATATTGGACCAGTGAGCCTGAATCTGAGGATCCTCGATACGACTTGCCAAGCAGTCAATAGTTCGTGCTGTCCTGTAAAAGAAAGAGTCTCCTGAGAGAGCGAGAGAGTCTGCTCCAGGCTACAAACAGGGAGTCTGGTTGTGCACAATCAAATTTCATTGTAAAATTAATGCCTAAAAGTTTCATCTTTGACCCATCTCTACGATCAAAGTAACAGGAATGGTGTCAATCTCACTACATCCTTCTTACATAAAACTAAAGCATTTCACATTTGATCATTTCTGTCATTTTAACAGTATGAAAGTTCTCTGATTTCTGGCCAGTAGGGGAGGACTGCACTCATGGCTAAGCCCAAAATGCTTTCCTTTTATTGGCTCAACAACAAAATGTGTGCATGCAATAAGACATGAGTGTGTGTAGTTTCCACAAGTTGATCCCCCAGTTGCACTTGTTTTGAAACAGAAATTTCATTAATCAGTCACAGAGTAGCTCTTCTAGGTTTAAGGCAGTAACATCTGCAAACGTTTTACACATCTTTGCTAAATAAAGGCCTTTATAGGGCCCAAAGTGGCTCGGCGGGCAAAGACGCTACCACTATGACCAGAGGATCGTGAGTTTGAATCCCGGTCATGCTGTTTGCCATCAACAGCCGGGGCCCAAGAGAGCAAAATTGGCAGTGCTCTCTCTGGGTGGGTAGATGTCGCTCTCACTCTCTCTATTACTCTCTCATTGCAATGTCAGCTGGCTCAGACGTCTACTGATTGGTCCATTCAGAGCTGGGGACCCTGTGTGCCTTCCTCCGAGCGCGTTAGGCTCTCCAGTGACGGTGCATCAGCGGTGGTTCGAAAAGAGGCGGTGGCTACATCACATGCACCCTCCTAGAGTCAGGGACAGTGCAAAAGTGATGGGGAGAGGCCTAATGGAGGAGATGGGCTAATTGGCTACCACTACATTGGGAAGGGGATAAAAATGGGCAAAAACCTAGAAATAAATAATAAAATAATTAAAAAATAAAGGCCTTTATGTTGGTGTCTGTTACCTGCTCCTGAGGAAAATGTGTTTGGCTTGTTTGACAATTTTCTCCAGCAAGCCTTCATTGTGCTGTAGAGAGCTAATTTCAGCTTTATCGTACGCCATGGGACCAGCCAGCCGCAACCGCTTTGGTCCAAACGGGCCACTTGCAGGGTGGGGCATCACCGAGGAGCTGAGGTTCTGTTTATGAAACTGCAAGAACGTAAACTTTCATTACAAATCAATTTTCAATGCAAACCCCAAACAATGTTAAAAACTCCTTCTAAGAGGAATCTGAGCCTGTCGAGCCCTAAATCTAAAGGTCATATCTGACAAACATGGAGACAAATAAAGTATCTGGACTGATTATGGCCACATTACAGTGAAAAAGATAAATGGCATCCTGTTAGTGTAGCAACTGTGATGTGTTAACAAGCTCAGTGAGTCTGTAGGAAGGGATGTGTTGAGTACCTCTCTAATGAGCTGGTGCAGATTGTGCTCCAGTACATACAGATGGTCGTCTGGTTTGGTTTTGTCAGGTGAAGTTCTCTGGTTTTTCTTCTCAGTGGTGGAGTGACAGAGCGAGATGGATAGCTGAAGCCCTACAATTACACACAACATCATACAAACCACAAATACAAGCTCCAATCAGCTCCACAAACCCGAAATTACCATAAGATACACCTACACAGACCCTCAAACATCACTCAACACAAGCAAGCACACACTCATTCATCAGATACTGACATCAGCCACACAAGCATCATCACCTACACCTATATACATCACTGTTATTTTGGGGGAGTCAGGTATCTGTGTGCATATTCACCAGGAAATGGCTGAGAGATTATCTGGTTCTTGACAACGATGTGTGGGATGTGCGATTTTATCTGTACCGCCTCCCGAGACAGCTGAGCAAAGATCTCCTTACAGAGCAGCACATTCTGAGCAGCTTCCAGCTTTAGATGCCAACCCTGAGAACCTGAGAGAAAAAGAGAGACATAGACAAGTTGTTTAGAAGACTCCGATTTAAAAAAAGCTTTTTTTTCTAAATTAGTCATTTTATTCTGTACCTGGCCTGGTCTTAGGTTGCCTCCTGAAAAGGTTTACTGTTCCCAGGTCTCCTATATCAGGGGCCTGTTTCTGAATAGAAACCTGGAGAGAACATCAGCATGGTGAATGTACAAAAAACCCAGCAACGTGTGACGGTGTACCTGAGGTCTAACAGTGAGGAAGATGCTCACCTTTATGTATGCTGAACCCTCCAGGTCACTGGGAATCTGAACCGTGAGAGGACAGTAATCATCTGGGATTTTCTTATCCAAGTCGATATCCGTGTTCTTAATCACTTCAAAGGTGCCATGATGGGTGAACAAAGATCCTGGAAAGATCAAGACACTGCTCATAACATGGTCACACTCTGGAGTCTGAGGGTATTTCAGACACTCTGATGTCGCCTGACACGCCTTCACTTTTTCACAAATTACACCCATCTAAAATTATTTTTCCCCCAGACTGTTAAACGTACTTTTATTGAGCACAAACTCAACAACAACAGTCGTAAAACAGCAAGAGTGTCCTAAATTAATATTTTGATTGGCTGCATACTGAATAGCAAACTAAGGGAAAAAAAGCGCTGCACTATGACTCGCGCTGAAAAATGTGGGTCTGTGTATTTAAGCTCCTCTCATAAGAATCTAAAAATATATATTTTGATTCAATACCATATATAAATATATATTGAAAAGTAGACCCTTTAAGGTTTCCGGGGTATGTTTCGTTTTGTTACTAGTATAAAATCTCACAGAGTTATATACCTAAATGTTTATGCGTAATTTCTTTTTGTTCCCGCAGGCGGGTCCACCATCTCCAAAGGGTTAAACTACATCACACTAACAGATGGCAGACTGTATAGAATTGGACCAGCAACTCTTGAACCTCTTTAATAAATCCTCTGCCGTTTCTTTGTGAATGACCTGATGTTGATGTCCCAGTTCAGATGCTGCAATTCCCAGGAATTTGAAGGACTCCACAGCCATCAATCTTGTTAAAGATGGTGAAGGCTTACAGGTGGAGAAGTTCTTCTGCGGTCTTCTGTTCTGAGTGTGATCAAAGCTCTTGTGACTGGTGCACAGGACCAGTTGTTCAACCAGCCATCTGTACACAGACAATTCAAGGTGTTGTGAGGAACCTGGTGATCCACTGGTAGGCAGAGGCTGGCAAACAGAGCTGGGAAAGTTTGTTGTGGAGCAGTTCAGGGCTGACGGTACTGAATGCTGAGCTAAGGACCAAAAACGAACTCTGACATAAGTCTTTTCCTGTTTAAGGCAAACTGGTCAGATGCAAATTGGTCAGAACAAACCTTCAGGCTGGAGAGTGAAACACCACCTGGGCCTTTCTTGACCTTCAGTCTTTTTAAGGGGTGTAAATCTCACTTGGGAAAGTGTGTGATGGTGGGTTTTTCTTTTTTAATGTATTTTTACTGCCATTCAGCATCAAACAAACTTCACCACAAAATGTTTCCAATATTACATTCTTACATCAGACACTCCTGCTGGTCCCAGATCTCAAGAGGTTAAAAAATACAAAAACAAACAAAAAGCTGCACTCACCTGCACTGCGGTAGCTCAGGTCTCCGAGGATTTTGTCTCCAATTTTGCGCAGTTTCCACTGGGATCGCAGGTGCAGCAACTCTGCATTAAAGTCGCGCTGGCGTCGCTGCTCCTGGCTCTCCATCACAGACTTATTCAACTTTTCTGCCCCTTTCAGCAGCAACTGGGCTGCAGTGGCTAAAGACTTCTTCTTACTGATCAGCTGGAAGACCTGAGGAGCCTATACACAGACATAGTGCAACCTATTAGCGTCCAATGCAATATATACATAAAATAAACACGACCCTGCTTCAGCTCCGAGATTCATTCTGTACTGTATCAGAAGAGGGGTATGCAAATGTGAGTTTCTCCTGTACACAGCCCTCTTTAGGTCACCCTACAGATTTGGATTTAGGCCTGGACTCTGACTGGGCCACTCTAAAACCCAAAGCGAGAGAGAGAGCGAGTGGGTGTTTGCTGCATTCGTGGAGGTGTTTATGCAGGTGGCTCTTCTTGCTCTGGCTACAACTCAGGGTTGAACATATACAGTTAGATAGCGCTTCTGTGTTCTGTCATTTTCACGTGTGGTAAACCCTCAGCTTAAACGGTGGTGTTAAGGCGTGGCCAGCAAACGCTTATTTGCATAAGTGACAGAGATAATATTTATATATTAATTTATTCCAACATTCTACATTTTTGTGTTTATTCCCCAATAAAATAAATACAAAGAAAATAAATACAAAGAAAATTAGCCTGGAACCTTGAAGACCTTGCCAGAATATACCTTATTGCATTTAAAATGAAAAAGGCTCACCTTGGCTACTGTGGGATCCTGGGATACCGGGTCGAGAGCCATGTACTTCTTCTCTTTAACAACACTAAGCACATCATGTAGCACACACATCTCGGTTAAAGCACCGCGTAAGTGGTTCCTCACCGAGTCCCATGGCCACAAGCATGGCTGGAACTTCTTTGGACCTGGAGGAGGTTAAATATGGGTCTGTATTACTTTCCTTCATAAATCATGTTGTGTGTGTTGTTTCTCATGTTCTTCATCACTTTATCTGAGCAGACAAGGACTTAAGACTGGACGTAATGTGGGAACAGCAGTCTCTCACCGTCCTCCTCTGGTTCCTGCTTGTTCCAGTCGGACTCTCTGTTCTCCAAGGGCGGTTCGTCCTCATCCGAGTCAGATCCTTGTCCAAAATCAATGCGCTGAGCAAGTTTGGCAAGATTTTGGGACATAGACAACGGCGGTACATATGTCTCCACTCCATCCAGAGAGACCTCCTGTACCTGCCGCTCACAGGAGGACTCAATACTTACCCGGACTGCAGGACCTCCAGACATCCTCCTCCAAACACTACTGTAAACACTTAAAAAAGCAGAAAATTAATGTTAAGACCAAACACTACCGCAAACACTCACAACAGCAGAATATTAACGTTAAGACCAAACACTACCGCAAACAGAACAGCAGAATATTAACATTAAGACCAAACACTACCGTAAACACTCACAACAGCAGAATATTAAAGTTAAGATCAAACACTACCGTAAACACTCAGAATATTAACGTTAAGACCAAAAACTACCATAAACACTCACAACAGCAGAATATTAAAGTTAAGATCAAACACTACCGTAAACGCTCACAACAGCATATTAATGTTAAGACCAAACACTACCGTAAACACTCAGAACAGCAGAATATTAACGTTAAGACCAAAAACTACCGTAAACACTCAGAACAGCAGAATATTAACGTTAAGACCAAAAACTACCGTAAACACTCACAACAGCGGAATATTAAAGTTAAGACCAAACACTACCGCAAACAGAACAGCAGAATATTAACATTAAGACCAAACACTACCGTAAACACTCAGAATATTAACGTTAAGACCAAACACTACCGTAAACACTCACAACAGCAGAATATTAACGTTAAGACCAAACACTACCGCAAACAGAACAGCAGAATATTAACATTAAGACCAAACACTACCGTAAACACTCACAACAGCGGAATATTAAAGTTAAGATCAAACACTACCGTAAACACTCAGAATATTAACGTTAAGACCAAAAACTACCATAAACACTCACAACAGCAGAATATTAAAGTTAAGATCAAACACTACCGTAAACGCTCACAACAGCATATTAATGTTAAGACCAAACACTACTGTAAACACTCAGAACAGCATATTAATGTTAAGACCAAACACTACCGTAAACACTCAGAACAGCATATTAATGTTAAGACCAAACACTACCGTAAACACTCAGAACAGCATATTAATATTAAGACCAAACACTACCGTAAACACTCAGAACAGCAGAATATTAACGTTAAGACCAAAAACTACCGTAAACACTCAGAACAGCATATTAATATTAAGACCAAACACTACCTTAAACACCCAGAACAGCAGAATATTAACATTAAGACCAAAAACTACCGTAAACACTCAGAATATTAACGTTAAGACCAAACACTACCGTAAACACTCAGAACAGCATATTAATGTTAAGACCAAACACTACCGTAAACACTCAGAACAGCATATTAATGTTAAGACCAAACACTACCGTAAAAACCAGAATTGTAATTATACGACAAGACTCACAAAT
>BRDA01006934.1:4343-23598 GCA_036984385.1 Crenuchus spilurus
ACAGTTATTGCTGTAAAGGGGGGTCACAGCAGATACTGAAAGCAAAGGTTCACATACTTTTATCTCTCACAAATGTGTCATATTGGATCATTTTCCTCAATAAATGAGCAAGCATAATATTTTGTCTTGTTTACTCATCTACTTGTGTGAAAATCTGATGATATTTTAGGTCATATTTATGCAGAAATATAGAACATTCTAAAAGGTTCACAAACTTTCACGCACCACTGTATGTATATCTTCAGTCATAACATCCACTTATCTGGAACTGTGTGCTGGACAAAATATGCAGTAAAAGGATTAGATGTTCACAGACCAGTATTGTAATATTTTGTAACCCTACTTCAGTGTCCACAGTGGCAAATCTAACACACTGAAATGCAGACCACCTTCTGTTTATCATCCCAGGTAACAGAGGAGGAGCAGCAGACAGGCCATGCTATGATGATCCAGGATGCCCTACAGCAGGCCACTGTGGGCTTGGGAGAAGAGCACCACCTGGTGGTGTCTTCAGACGATGTGGAGGGAATAAAGACCGTTACGGTGTACACACAGGGCGACGATGCTTCTCAATTCATAGTCTACGTTCAGGAGGCCGTACAGACTGAAGAGACCACCACAGAGGTGGCTTGAGACGAAGAAACAGAGACTCAACCCATTTCAAAGTTTAAAGCAACAACATGGCCGAATATGTAATGTTATTTCCCATATCACCCAACTGTAGTCCATCAGCCAAAACATGTTTACTATCCAAAGTTTCTGTTGATGCATTTGAAGCTCCAAAGCTGATGTAGCCAAGACATGATGGAAGCTTACAACCCAACTAGTGTCATGATGCAGACAACATACTGAAATCACAAACCACATTATGTACAGACCCTTTCCAAAAAAATTTGATTATTATAGAAAAGTTGATTAATTTCCACAATTCCATTCAAAAAATTAAGCGTTCATAGATTATAGATTCAGGGCCCACAATTTAAACAATTTCAAGTATTTATTTGTTTATTTTCACATAATTTGGGATTCCAGCTCATAAAACCCACGAAAACAGGATTTCAAACAATTACAATACTGTGGAGAAATTAGCCCAAACTATTTCTGTTTTTGCAGAAAAAAAAAGAAATTAGGATCACATCAACTCAATCAAAATATGGTACTTGGTTGGGTGCGACGTGGCATTGACTGGGAGTTATGGCAGCCCAGATTTCTTGATGCTTGCTGTCAGCTCTTCTTTGTTGTTGGGTCTGGTGGCCCTCATTTTCCTCTTGAGAATACCCCACAGATTCTCAACAGGGTTTAGGTCCAGCGAGTTGGCTGGCCAGTCAAGCACTGTGATGGCATGGGCATCACACCAGGCTTTGGTGCTTCTGGTGGCATGGGCAGGGGCCAGGTCCTGCTGGAAGATGAATTCTGCATCTCCATACAGATCCTCAGCAGAAGGAATCCTGAAGTCCTCTAAAACATTCTGGTAGACTGTTGCAGTGACCTTGGATTTAAGAAAGCAGAGTTTACCAACACCTGCACCAGACATTGCACCCCAAATCATGACTGACTGTGGATATTTCACACTGGACCTCAAACAGTTTGGGTTCTGTTCCTCACAGTCTTCCTCCAAACCCTTGGACCTTGATTCCTGAATGAAAGGCACACTTTACTTTCATCAGAAAAGAGGACCTTGGACCACTGGCCAACGGTCCAGCCCTTCTTCTCCTTGGCCCAGTTGAGACGCTTCCTACGTTGGCTCAGGTTCAGAAGTGACGACCCATGGTCATCTCTTTTGCTGGTGCATCTTCTCCTGACACATCTTCTCCTTCCACTAGACTTTCCATTGATATGCTTGGACACAGCACTCTGAACAGCCATCCTCCTTAGCTATGAACTTTTGAGGCTTCCCCATCCTATGGAGGGTATCAGTGATGGTCTTCTGGTCAGTTGTTATGTCTGCATTTTGAACCAAACTGAAGCAATTTAATGACACCTGGGCAAACCTGTGCAGGTGCTTTAAGTTTAGTAGATGATTAGTGTGTCACACTCAGTTTAAAACATTCATGCCCTGCAAAATTTGGCCTGATTTCTCCACAGTATTCTAATATTCTGAAATCCTGTTTTCATGGGTTTTATGAACTGGAAGCATAAATTATGTGAAAATAAACAAATAAATACTTGAAATTGTTAATAATGTGGGCCCTGAATCTATAAAAGTTTTACTTTTTGAATGGAATTATGGAAATCAACTTTTCCATGATATTCAGATTTTTTTAATGGGTCTGTAATCTCAAAGTCTCATCATCATCATCGCAAACCAAAGCAGCACTGAACTTCAGATACCAAACACGTTGTGGCTGAAAGTGGATTCTTCATAAAACTACCCCTTTAACAAGCTGCCATATGCCTTATACAGGGTTGCATGTTGAATTTAATACGTAAAAAATGAGCAACCCAGTGGTCACACAATGCACAGCCAGAAAAAATACGTAATAATTTTATACTGAGAAAGGAGAACAATAAGAGACATATGTTTTATACTTATAATGGAAGTAAATACTGAAAGCAGTTATTGTAAGTCTCAAAACATTTAACTTCTCTATTGGGAGATGGCTTATGTAGTCCTTTTAATTCAAAATCTCATTTGCCACCTTTGCCATTCTTTTATAAGACTGTAAATGACTACCAGCATCATTAAACAGACTGTAATACATACTTTTGGACTCATTCACTCAATTTCACAAACCTACCCAGCAAGCACAGAATCTCATCAACATTGTATCACTGCTGCAGGTATGCAGACAACATTGTCCAAACATCACAGCATCATGCTTGCTGGGTAGTATGTAAAAATAAGATTTTATAATAAAAGTGCTAGATTTCAGTATTTTAATCAAACTTAACTGCATAGACTGAAGATAATGAGTACAGTCTGTCCAAGTAGTGTCACTTGATTTGCCCTGGAAACAACTATTAGTTACCAGGGAAGAGCCCTCTGAGAAAGACAACCTGGTATGATGTAGCAACATGTCACAACAACGCACAGCTCACTCAACCTCAAGTAAATTAGGTCAGCTTTGGCATCCCACCTTGTCAAATATCTCACCTCACATGAGATTCTCTGAGAGATTTAAGAAAAGGTTACATTGGTTATAATATCCTGAGGTATCCAAAAGAAAAAGGCATATTTGTACTCTTGGATCAAAAACAATAACAGCTTTAATGGCTCATCACATACTGGCATGATTGAGTGCAGCACTACCACACAGACATTCAGACGTTTCTCAGTGCTTCCTGTCTACCATCGGTTCTGAAACCTCACTGTCTTCTAAGCCTTGTTCACAGCTATACTCCTGCTCCTCTTTCTGAAGCTGCCTGGCAAGCAGGAAGGCTTTAGGAGAAAGATCATCATCATCTTTCAACTTCTTTGACTTGCGTTTCTTTTTCTCAATGAGTTTTTGTTTCCGGATCTCTGCTAACAGGTCCAGCTGTTTTTGAGTTAGTCCTGCAAAGCTGCTGCTTTCTGAATAAGTGTGTCTCGACTGTTGCTTATAGTCTTCAATCTGTTTCTGCAGGGCATCATGATCGATGTCAAACCATAAAGATTTCTTCTTTTCCAAAGGCTCCACAGACTGCTGCTTTGTCCTGTGGGAGATTAAACAAACGATTACCTTAAAAGTTTGAAAGTATTTACACTTACAATTCCATATGTCTCACACCTCCAAATTTCACTCACACACTTGGGACACTTTCTAAAAAGGTAATAAAACCTGAAATCTGTATTTTATTAGTTCACTTGAACTCATTAACAGGCATGAAAAGTGCAAAATCCAGCATCTGTGATGGCACAGGGGGAGGCACATCAGTGCCCACAGCAAGGGTGATCTGCATATATATGAAGGTGCCACTGCTTCAGAGGATTACTTAGGAATTTTGGAAATGCTACCATCAGGACAACCCATTTTCCCAGGAACTCAGGAAGACAAGGTCAGGCCTCATTCTGCATGAGTTACAATAGTGTGTTTTGTAGACAGTGTGTGCTTGACTGGCCTGTCTGCAGCACAGATCTGTCTCCTATTGAAAATGTTTGGCACATCATGAAGAGGAGAATCAGGTAACAGAGAACACAGTGATAAGCAGCTCAAGTCTTTTATACAGTAAGAATGGGCAAAACACTGCAATAATCAGTATCTTCAATTTCCAGAAGATTAAAAAGTAAAAGAGGTGATGTGACCCTGTAGTAAACATGCCTCTGGCCCAGGCATCACTTTCTAAGTTTGACTACTGTGGTACTTAAAAGTTTGAGATGTGTTTAGAATTGTTTTATATTTCTGCATACATTTTAAAGGCCTTAAAGGTGAATATACTTTTGCTACTCACAGATGTAGTATTTGATCATTTTCCTCAAATAAATGACTAATAATAAAAATCATATATTTTTGTCTCGTGTGTTTCATGTGGTTCTCTTAATCTACTTTTATGACAATCTCATGAAGTTTTAGGTGAAATGTATGCAAAAGAATTCATAAACAAGCAAATAGACTAATAATAAATAGCTAACGAATAGAATAAAGTTCATCACTGGCATTCTTATGTTTGTCTTGGATCAGGGGATGTCTTGGCTATGACATCAATGTGTGCTCCCTTCCTGAAGAATGCAGTGCTCATCATCCCAGCCTATGGCAGCTGTTTGGGATTTGCACCTAAGAAACCAAAATTGTGGAGCTCTACTATTTATTCTTGAGGTCCTGGCAGGGATGGTTGGATTTCCCCATTGTATCAAGAGCTAAAAAGGCAGTGGCTGTAAAGGGGCTGTTAAATGTGGTCAAGGGTGCTCCTCAGAAGCTTGTAAACGTCACTACATCAGTTTCTGAAATTCATCAGCCTAAAGAAAGTCAACTTTGTGTGTTTAAACTTTTGACATATTAAATCCAGAAAAAACCTAATTTATTTACTTTTCTAATCAATAGTTTTAAAATTCCTTCTGATGTGAACAAAGGAGATGAACTAATTAACTCAAATAAATGTACTGTCTGGGACATGAAATATGTAATGTATTGGCGTATGTAAACCTCAGACCTCAGAATATATAGACATTGTTGTACTATCCTTTCAAAATATGCAAGTTATAAAAGATATAAGCTATAAAATGTATTCACTTTATGTCTGTGGTGGTGTGCAGTGTCAAGGAGCTATTTAGTCTATGGAATATTTTCACTTTACAATATTTCAAATATACCAGAGGTGGGAGTAAGTCCCTCATGTGCAAGTCACAAGTCAAGTCATACAAATATGGTCTAATCTACCCCAGTTTCCACATTTAAATCAATATAGACGGTCGTATACAAACTGAGTTTTATTTCAACATAAACTAAACCTATTAAACATCAAATAGACCTCAAACATACAATTACATAACTTACTTAATGGCTTACTTCTCCTATCAAGAGGGTCACGCCATTTCTCCATAACCTATTAATGCATCTCTCAAAGGTGCTTCTTAATGAACATTTCTGAGCACAAAAAAGTATTTTATCATCAACTGAATAGTAGATCAAATAAAAATAAGTATATAACAATAAATAAAAACATATTGTCTGAAATGTAAACATGTTACTTATAAAAACAATGTCTGAAATGTTAATATTACAAACATTACAAAACATTACATCAAACCATGAAAACATTCACATGTTTTTAGTATGCCACATACTATTCATGCTATTTTGTCCAGTTCATATCCACACTAGCAAACATCTCTGCCACAACATTAAAGAAATATTTAACTTTAGCATAACTTTCAAATTTAAGCAATCTTATCTTTACATATGCTAGATGTCAAGGTTGCTAGACAGTGTAGATACAAACAGAGCAAATAACAACAATAGCATGTGACATACAAAAAACACGTGTTTTTTTTAATACATTTTGGTTTGTTTTCACACTGCATTTTTGCGAGCGCACCAAGGACTTTTATTATGACAAGCCCACGTACTGTGGTCATCACTTTCTACACTCGACACTAATTGGTTTGTAGAAGGACGTGCATCTGACATGATTAAATACTTTTATATAGCGCTGCCACAGTTTCATTAGTTTAGGTTGCTCTGTCATCCTGTTATATCCTTTCTGTCTCATTATCTCAGAAAATAAGCTGCACGTTTCAGTATTTTGTGTTATTAATCTGACTGTTCACATGTTCATCAGACGAAAATTATATTAAACATTTGGTCTCCTCCTCGCTCCGTGTGCTACAACGGCTCGTTATTGCTGCTGTTTAGCGTTCTATGTGCTGCCTGAACTGTAAAGTAAGCCAATCATGCTTCAGAATAAAATATTCTAACATAATCTAACTGTTTTTAAATTACAAAAATTGCAAATATTTAAATAAAATTTCAAGTCTTTTCGAGTCATCTGTCTCAAGTCTAAGTCGATTCTCAAGTCATAAAGACCAAGTCAAAGTCAAGTCGAGTCGTTGACCAGCGTTAGTCAAGCAAGTCTCGAGTCCTCAAAATTGCGACTCGAGTCAAGTCATAAGACTTGAGTCCCCTACCTCTGCCAAATACTATGCTGAGTCCAACACCGCTGTTCAATTTTAATAACAACCTTAAATTAGACCTGTGAGTACAGATCTTTTGAATGACTGACTTTTTTGTTTGTGCCATTTTGTTCAATATTTGATTTATTTTTGCTGTATAATCTGTACTGTACAGTAAACTGCTGGTCATTACTGAACCAAATATCAAATACTTACTCTGCATATGTTCCACCCAGGGACTCTTGACTTGGACCATAATCTGCAGTCTCAAGAAGGCTTTCAACCTAAAGCCAGGAAGCCATTTTATTACAGCTAACAGCAACAGCATTAGACATAATGTTCATAAATCAAATCAGTTACCTCTTTCAGAGCAGCATATTTTTTATCTCGGACAAAAACTAAAGGGGGGACGTTACTCAGGATTTGTAGTGATATCAGAAGGTATCTGGAACATCAAATAATTAAAACAGCAAATGATTTTTGATTGACAGAGTAGACAAGTCTTTCTTTAATTCAATGTAAAAGTGTCAATGCTGAAGGACATAATAAAGACAGACCGTATACGAGGGGCACTTTTGTCCAAAGTCTGCTGGATCTGGCTGTCTTTGTCAGCAGACCAACTTGTCTTCCAGTAGATTCGACAAGAAGTGAAATCTGGCGTAAATGAAACCTTATGTGGAAAAGCAGATGATTTGGGTTAAGCTGCTCAGAAATCAAACAAAACATCAGACGACAAGTGAAACCACAAAGCTGGTCTTACTTTTGTAATCTCCACACTGTAACTGGGGATGTCTGCATTGATCTCATGAGAGGCCAACATATCAGAAACAGCTTTATAGACGATAATGTTCAGTGTCCGGATTCGCTGACTCTCCACCATGTTTTTCTTCTTGGCTGGTTTCAGAAAAGGAGACTGACCAGTTTGTATAGGCTGAAAAAAAACAATCACATGACTGGTCACTTTATGTAAGCCCACAGTGAAGAAGTAATGAACTGAATGAACTTGATTTATATGTGAAAATCATGGGTACATGAATAGATTACACTGTATTGTAGTGCATTAAAGACACATTTGAGGTTGTGAACCAGACTGCAATGTACAGTGTTATTTACATAAAGTAATCATTGAGGTGTTAACAGTGAGTTGCAGAAATTTTAATATGCCTATTGCTAATAAATAATATATATGATTAAAAGAGTCCATATGTGTGAAGTAACAGATATACAGTATATGAACATTGTAGAAGTGCAAGGATGAAGTTAAGTGGCAGTGCAACTATGTAGTTTGGTTCAGTAGCAACACAGCCTCTAGGAAGAAGCTCTTCCTGAGCCTGCTAGTGTGTGAGCAGAGGCTCCTGTAACGTCCACCAGATGTGAGAAGGGAGAAAAGAATGTGTGGTAGATGTGTGTCTAATATGCTTATGTAAACCTGTCTAACCTATTTCCAGCTTAAAGTAACGTTAACGAATGAATGTACACGTTTGGTTTATTTCCCACCAATGTTCACAGAGAATTACTGTCAGTGCAGTTAAGCTGGCATGCTTACCTGAGGATTTATATACCACTTTTTCTTCCTGTGATAAGAAAACAAAAAATGAAGATTAAGTTAGCTTCTTGGTTAAATTTCTCGGTCCACCTTAATTGGTGCAGCCGTCAGTAGCGGAATAACCCGGATCATCACAGGCGCCTGACTGTAACTTCTGCTCCATTTAAGGTGGACCGAGAAATGTAACAAAAACGCATAAAACTATAAATGTAAGCCTTTGTAAATCTATTTGTAGAGACTGGTGAGTAGCAGATCACTAAACTGTCAGCTTATTTCTAACTCACTTTTTCTCGCCCAACATCTTCTGCAGTAAATTCCGACTCCGGGTCGCCGACGTGTGTAGCTTCGCTGCTCCTAGAAGCTCAGTCGGTCTTTCGTTAACGCTGGATTTTATCCAACTTTGAGGCGTCTCCAGGTTTACTTTATTCATTATTGCGACGATGCCGTTAACATATCGAGCTCCTGAGCATTTCTGCGTCCACAAATGACTGTTTAACGCCAACATGACAGCAATTTTGTTGACGACGTTAGCTATAGCTCACTGACAGGACACACTGAGGGTGCTGCACTCTGAGCAAAAAGGGCGAACTAAGCGATAACAGATTGCATCCATCGATCGATCGATTATTCCTCAACATTTCTTCAGTAAATGTAGTGACGATCTAAATGTGCTTGTTTATGTACTTTTTTGTAAAATGTACTTTTTAACGTTTTTATTAAATGATTTTAGCTACTGTATTATATATTGTTTTACTTGTTTATAGTAATTTAAGTCTCTTTTAGCCCTCTGGGATGGTTTTTCAGACACTCTGATGTAGTCTGACATGGCTTTACTTTACAAATTACACCCATCTAAAATATACAAAGAATCACAGGCTCTTCTTCTGCACAAACTTAGCAACAACAGTGTCAAAACTGTAAGAGTGTCATAAATCAATATTCTGATTAAATCTGCTCTAAACTTAGACTTTCCAAAAAAACTATTTTCAGATGTGCTGATATATTGTGAAAACACACTCAAAACATTTCTAGCCAAGACGTTTGAGCTCAGAACTGAATAAACAGAGGTGCTGGCTACACACTGCTCATTACAGTTTTTAGACATTGTATGTGACTTTATTTATAAAGCTTAACATGTGAGCTGATGTGTTTTACTCATTCCTACATTGGATATTCATGAGATAAGTGTTAACTAGGCAAGAGCTGTTTTGTTTGTGGGGTTTTTTTGCACAATCCACACATGGTAATCCACCAATGGAATGTCTGGAAAAAAACTGAAAAAGCGGGAATGATAAGTGCCTATATTATATCTGTATATATTCATAACAAACACTTATATTTATATCAAACTACTGCACTGGGTAAAACTGGGACCTTGGGAATGTAATTTCATTTCACCTCATGTACTACATATGATGCGAATGACAAAGTTTCCTTGAATCCTTGATCATTTAAATCATGCTTGTGCTTTCAGTACAATGCCAACAGATAACAACACACCCTAGTGGCCAGGAGCATTTCCAGTGTGGGTTTTCTAAATGTCATTGTGCTGCACTTTCTTAACGTTGTTGCATTGTGATTTTTTTGTTTGCAGCGTTTTCTTAATGACGTTATGTTTTACGTTAATGCTGTTGTGTTCTCAGCTTTTATTTTTGCTGTGTAAATGTTGTTGTGATGTGACTGTGTGCCACAGTATGTTTCCTTGTTGCTAGGATTCAGAATTATGTGTTTTTGTGGAATTTCAGTTTTGTCCCATTTTTTTTTTTAATTACTGCTACAAAGCGGTGTGGTATGGAGGTGATCAGCCTGTGGAACTGTTGAGGTGGTATTGAAACCCAGGTTGCTTTCATGGCCTTCAGCTCGTCTGCATTGTTGGTTCTGGT
The DNA here is from genome assembly GCA_036984385.1 of Crenuchus spilurus. Classification (NCBI taxonomy): domain Eukaryota; kingdom Metazoa; phylum Chordata; class Actinopteri; order Characiformes; family Crenuchidae; genus Crenuchus; species Crenuchus spilurus. The sequence goes on from BRDA01006934.1 coordinate 14,299, forward strand.
GTGTCTCATCTTCCTCTTGACAGTAGCTCATAGATGCGCTGTGGGGTTTAGCTCAGGTGAGTTTACTGCCCAGCACAGTGATACTGTGGTTATTAAACCAGGTGTTGGTACTGTGGGCAGTGCCAAGTCCTGCTGTAAAATGAAATCCACATCTTCATAAAGCTTGTCAGCAGATGGAAGCATGAAGTGCTCTAAAATGTCCTGGTTGATGCTGCGCTGACTTTCGACTAGATATAACACAGTGGACCAACAGCAGCAGATGACATGGCTCCCCAACCAATGCCATGCCACACTGATACAGTAATTCATGCAAAAGGAGAATTGACCAAGTATTGAGAGCATATACTGTACATACTTTTCAGTAGAACATTTATGTATTAAACATGTTTTGAACTGGTCTTATATATTCTAATGTTTTGAGATACTGTTTTCATTTACTGTAGCACAATCAACATTAAATTAAATATTTGAAAAAAATCACTCTGTGTAATGAACCTATGAGTTAAACTTTTTGAATTGAATTACTGAAATAAATTAACTTTTCAATTATGTTCTATTTTTCTGAGATGCACCTGTAAGTGGCTTCAGTTTAAAAGCCTCCATTCACCAAGATGAACTTTGTGGCCTTTCTTGACGCAATTTCCATCACAGTTCACAAATGGAGTCATGCTTTGTTCTGTTTTTTCTTTGTCCACTCTAGCATTTCTGTCATGTTGGTAGATGTTTACAAAAAAGTTTGAAGCTCATCTCTGTCCCTTACAAACATTAAATTGCTCACTGGTTTGCACACAATCCAGTGTTTGGAAAATGTGATCACATACTGTTAAATACATTAGAGGTAACTACAGTGAGGAAAATAAGTATTTGAACACCCTGTGAATTTACAAGTTCTCCCACTTAGAAATCATGCCTACTCTGGTGTCTTTGGACAGCTCTTTGGTCTTAGCCATGTTAGTAGTTGGGAGTCTTACTGATTGTCTGAGGTGGGCAGGTGTCTTTATGCAGCTATTGACCTCATATAGGTGCTTCTAATTTAGAATAATAAGTGGAGTGGAGGTGGACTTTTTAGAGGCGGACTAACAGGTCTTTGAGGGCCATAATGTTTGCTGATTCGCAGGTGTTTAGATACTTATTTGCAGCAGTAACACATAAATAAATGATTAAAAAATCATACATTGTGATTACTGGATTTTTTCTTTTAGATTATGTCTCTCACAGTGGACATGCACCTAAGATGAACATTTCAGACCCCTCCATGATTTCTAAGAGGGAGAACTTGCAAATTTGCAGGGTGTTCAAATACTTATTTTACTCACTGTACATTAACTGGACTTAGAACCCCTGTAAAAGACGTCGAGGGATACAAACCTCTTCATCACTACAATGCAAAACATTAAAAAAATGTAATATAGGTATTTAAGAGTCTGTTTGCACCTTGTGGTTTCATGCATCTTGGGTATCTGAATATAGAGTATAGTGTCTGGATTATATCCAGAGAGATAACCCACATAATAGTGACTAAAATGTGCTCTACCAAATGGTTGAGCAGAATGTTAAGGGGTTAAGACAGATGTTATGGAAGTGCACATATCCACCTGTACAAGTCATCAAAACTTCACCCAATTAACGTAGGTCAGAACTATGACTATAAGAGGTCCATCACTGAAGATGCACACAATTGGCCTCTGAATGAAACTAAATGCTTATTAGTCATTTGGACCAAAACTGCTCTAGAATAAACTACAAACAGCCTACAAAAACAGATCTGTGTTAAAAAAGAGCAGATCTCAGCCAATGGCTTACAGAGAACTTGGCTAAAATGTCCATCAAAAATAAAGTTTGCTTACAGGAAGGCTACAAACAACAATGATGAAAGTGGCCGAGCATGAAGTTGCCTGTCCTTATTTTAACAGGCTAATGTCCAAATGAATGCTTTTGAGTTGATTTGCATATTATGCTGCACAGAGTGATCAGATTTCAAAGTGACTAAAAATCAAGACTAATCATAAACCAAATCCACATACTAGTCTAAAGAAACCAGGTGTAAAGAAGCCGCTGCTCAACCAGTGTTGCCTCAATATTTAGAAAAAAAGCTGCTGAATTCAGTTAGTCCCACTATCTTACACTACAAATGAACCTTTATTTCAAGTCTATTATATAGCCATTATAACTCAAAAATTTAACTACCAACTCATTTTTTGTTCACTGTAGGTGACGTGATTTAATTTACTTTTCTTTATTTTAAGTTTATTATTCCTCAGCAGAAGCAGCATTTTCTGGGTATACACCGAGCATCAAAAGTGGTGACAATGCTAATAGATAAGAAACGTTACCACAGAATATTTAGCAAGCTAACCATATATTTACTTCACATTGAAACCAGACACATTAAAGTCAACCACTTAGTATATAGTAGATAAAGATAATTTCATATGAAATACATTATGCAATGTCTAAAATACACTCTTCAAAAGCCTTAATTATTCCAAGGATTTTAATTGTGCCTTGCCCTCTTCATTCCCAGCTAAGATTGGGTCACACTTTACTGTAGGAAACATTACATGTGTATTAAAAATAGGAAACAAAAAAAATCCCAATGTCATTTTAATAGAACATTAACAGTATTAAAATGCAAACTAATTTGTCAATTAGCATACAGATCCATACACTTGACTCAAACGTACTAAAAGTAAACTTATGCTTTCATATAGAACTCTCACTGCAGACTTGCCAAAATGCACACTAATCCCCTCAAAAACTCCATCAACATAGAAATGTACAAAATAATCCATACAGTAGGGTTTTTGATGGAATAGCTAGCTATGTAAAAAAATCATTTGAACATCATAAGTGCAAACTATTTACAAACTTTTAAGGAATAGCATAAAAGGTACCCAAAACAATTACTTTTCTGTAATTCCGCACATCCTCTCAAAGACACAAATGAAGACACTCGGGATTACTTTGTCAACATGGGTGTTGAATTCCAGTTCCAACAATGAACAACCCTGCAGTTTAGCATCGTCCTCAGGGTATTTAACTCTACAGATAATTATCAACGTCTTTCAGACTTCAACTCAACATACTGAAACATGGAGAACTCAAATAATAGATACGCTTGGGCGTAAAATTTAATCCGACAGTCTAATGTTAACTTAAAGTGAACATCTTGCAAGGGTAGCTAGTTTGAACATGCTTACAGAAGTACAACATAAATCTCTTTACTGATTGGCTTCAGGCTTAATAATTGGTGCCACCTCTGGAATGAGGAGGTCATGTTTCACCTTGTTGACCTCGATCATGTTGAACCCAAGAAGCACTACAGTCTTCTTCTTCTGGATCGCTTTCATACATCTGGTACGTCGGTGGCTAAAGTGAAAAAGTACATCAGGCTTGTTCAACCACAAACGTTTAGCAAGAATTTGTGTCTCGATCTTTGAGGGGTAGGGCATGAGGTGAAAATATTTTGTTAGGAACTCTTTCCTGTCCTCAAAAGATCGCATCTCCATTCCTGTTGGGTCCAGTGCAAGTGCAACCGATTTGGCAGACACAATACTTCTCCTCATGCTTCCACTGCCAGTTTTTGCTGTAGCTGCATGTGTCTTTGGCTTGACAGTTTCTCTCTCTCCTCTCTGCGTCAGCAAAATCCCTTTCTGATCAATGAAATCCTCAAAATTTCCATTCAGATGGACATTCGGGTCAGGATTCAACTGCCTCTCCGCTTCCTTGACATTCTTGGGAGCACAGCGACAGCGCTGTACATGAATAGAAATGGTCTTGGGGGTCGATTTTTCAGAATACACCCCAAAGCAGTAGATGCACTTGAAGGCTGGAGATTTCAAAATGGCATGGATGGTGGGCACAATATGGTGCATTGTCTTCAAGTGTGCCTCATAGTCCTCAGAGTTTTTGAGCTTCACCTGGCAAAATGGACAGTCGGTGGGCGTGGTTTTCTGTGTGGGAGGATACACTGCCTTTGGAGAGTTTGGATACATCTTCACATAGATTTTTTCTTGAGTGCTGGTGACCAGTACAAGGTTGAGCTCTCGGCTGTCTAATAGGTCTTTGGGCACATCTGTGTTCAAGTTAAAAGTGGAAAATACAAGATTGCCTTCATCATCACACTTGAGTTTGTACTGCTGCTTGATGATATCTCGGTTTCTCTTTATTTTCAAGCTGTGTTCTTTGTTGGTGTGGTCCATGATTTGCTTGAAGGAGTAGAACATCTGAGGACAGAACAAACATTTCAAGCCATGCAATAAGTGCTGAAAAATCCACTGCTCAGTCAGCAGAACATTGCATCTTAGACACTTGACTGTATGGTTGCTCTGGATCTTGAGAAATGGAGCAAGGACAGCCAACTCATTTGGTTTGTTCACTTTACGCAACATTTGCTTTTGGCTTAAAGAGACTGCTTTGGCAGACACTACTGATGTGTTTGGGGGAGTAGTGTGGCCAGTTGGAGGTCCATTTCGACTCAAAACCAGTGGTGGGCTGTTGACAACTTGGCCTGGGTTAGACTGGACTGGTGCAACTTGAACTGGGGCCAGAGTGTACGTTGGGACTCCGTTGACTTTGTTGCCTGTAGGAATAAGCCTGACTGACTGAGAGGCCATCATAGCTTGTCTGGAAGGCGGCTGATTAAGCTGGAGTCTTGGAGTCACCAGCATAGGTGGATGCACACCAATCTTGCCTGGGAGGTTAACCTGAACCCCTGGTGGCAGAAGCATTTGTTGGGCTGCTTGAGTATGTGGAAGTCTGGGTACCTGCGACACTCCTGGAACCATCATATTTATAGAATTAACAACAGGGGTGGTTGCCAAAGTTTTCAAGCTTTGACCGATCCCAGACAAGGACTGCTTCTGCTGCTGGGCATTCTGAAGGGTACTCATACTCGTGCCAGGTACTAAAGCTGGGTTTTGGGACGACAAGACCACTGGTTTGGCTGTAGGGCACAAAAGAGCGGTTGTGTTGGCTGGTTGTGCAAGAAGCATAGTGCCATTAGATTTAGACATCAACCCTTTCGATACCTTGGCTTGCCGCATTAAATTGGGTCTTGAAATCATGAGTGGGTGTGGCATTGCTTTTGGTGCCAGGCTCTGGAATTTTTGCTGATCAATGCTTTTTTGACTGGGAATTTTTTCACGGATAAATGGCATTATATGCCAAAGCAAATCAATATGCTTTTCCGAGCTCAAAATATGATACAGTAAATGCTCTATGGTCTCTGCAGGCAGTTTACACTCTTTGCAGTAATACTTGGGAGCTGTAATGAAGGCTTTCTTGGTTGAACCAAGAGCCTTCTGTTGATTTTCTATCTTGTGGCCAAAGTAGCGGTTCAGCAACGTAGCATAGTGGTTTACCAAAACATGTTTCTTCATCACATAAAGTAAAGAGTCATGGTAGCCACAGTTCAGACAGGTATACCTATCATCACTTGTGTCAGGGACCAAGACAGATGGTATGGATGCAACGGTAACAGTCTTTAAAGGGCGAATGATAGGATTAGTCTGAATGAGTGTGGGTGTGGGGGCTACTTTGGATATTACAAACTGGGAAGCTGGGGTGGCTGAGGCAGATGGGGTGGTTTGGGCTTTTGGAGGCATAGTGTGGAAAAACTTAATGTGCTGCTCTGTGACTTCAGGGTGGCTGATGAAAGTGCATTTGGGGCAGGTGGAGAGGCAGGCAAGATCCATTTCCTCCTCATGACATCGCTGCACATGACTTCTGAAGGTGTAAAAGGACCTTGTGGAAAACCAACACAAGTTGCAGCAAAGTGCCTCAGTGCGGTACTTCCACTGGGGAGGAAGCAAAAACACAAATACATATACAAATAAATTTCCTGGAATTTACATTTCACAAAGCTCAGTGAATTTAAATTAGGGGTGAAACGATTCCTCCAGTAACTCAAGTGCCTCAAATACAAAAAATAATGGAGGAATTTTTTTCTGCCTCGAGTAATCGTTTATTTAATTGTAAAGCTCAAAGCACGGTATTTTGCACTAATTTTAATGTGGCACAATGTGCTTACGCCACCTAAAGGAAAAAGAAAGAGGAGGCAAACATCACTGCTGCCAATTTAAGGATTTTTGCTATATTTAGGGAGTTTTCAGACCCTGCTAGCAACTTCTTTTCAAAAAAGCAACTAGCGACAAAACTTGTCTCGGTTTTATTGGAGACTTTTGGAGAGCCCATGTGAAAATACCAGTTGCTCTGCAGTTACTGTCCCCAGCGAGCAGCGGGTGCTCTTTAAGTACCTCACCCAACCCAAAACATTGACAAGTGCTGAGCCTCTCAGTAGCCTCGTGCAGCCTCCCTGCTGCAGCCAGAGCAGAGAGGAGAGGAGACCTACTGAATTCAAGCGCTGGTTGATGCTGTGTTTTGGGGATGACACACAGGCTTACTGCTTGTATAAGTTCAAAGTAATTTACTTTTATTTGTTTTATTCATATTTGTGTTTGAAATTAGAAAAGTTTCTAGACAAGAAAAGAGTTTATTGCTATGCAGAAATTTAAGAAATAAAACTTATCTAAAAGAAAACAAATCTTTTATTATTAAGTGAAATGTCTTGTGTATTTATAATCGCTCTTTAACAAAGCAAAAATAGGTTTTATCCGATTACTTGACTAATCAAAGAAGTTTTCAGTAGAATACTGGATTACTAAAACTAAAATTAGCTGCAGCCCTAATTTAAAAAAAACAAAAAACAAAGCTTTAATCCCACCTTTCAAGACAAAGTAATTATAAAATTACTTTAAAAATTTATAAAAAATAAATTTTTACCTTTTTTCTTCTTTTGCCAAGACTGCCATCAGTGAAGTCATCCCATTCTGTGTTGTTAAAACTCGCTTCACCAGCATCAAAAGGTTTGTACTTCTGTTCATATAAATTAAAAATAAGAACAAAGCCTCAACACAACATCATTATACACACAGCTTTATTTTTATTTTTTAAATATTCATATGCTTACCTCTACCAGGTCTCGGCAATCCTCTAATGCAATGTCACACAGAATATTTTTCACTCTTTTTCGGGATCTTCTGAGTTTTCCCACATCTTTCACTGGTACTTGATACATTTTCTTGGTCCTGCAAGGTGCAAAAGTCTCCATCAACAAATCAAACAGGAGCAGTGATTTCAATACTGTGCCAAGAAAAGGTTCAAAACAGGGTACTGAAGTTTAAAGCTATCACCATTACGACCACCCAGTGCTACTGCTGCCTTTCTTGGAAACCACGTCAGTCAAAACTAAGCATCCTATTAGAGTAAAGAAGGCGGGGCTTATGCTAATCATCCACTCCTGCTCAAATGACTCGGCTTTATTTCAGAAGTTGACTAAATTCACTGGGGACAGTTTAAAACCGCCTGTTCAATCTGAAATCTGACCCCAATTAATTTGTGCAGGAAATAATCAAACTGTACAATACAGACACATTAAGCATAGACAATCAATTCACATCCTTAGGGGGAAAACCAAAGAAAAAAATGCAGAAACATCCTTAAGAGATCTTTATTCTACTACTACAGGACATTATGTTACATATAATTATGGACATGAAAACATTACTGTTGTAGTGAAAGTCTAAAGTGCTTGTTTTCCATGTCCTGGAGCAATTGGCTTGTCATACAGGTAAAATATAATCTTATAACCAGATGTGTATTTGTGGAACACTGATGTAACACTGATTTATATCCATTTTATTATTATAAAGAAACTAAAAATGAGCACTTGTAAATAAAATCACTTAAAATCGATATGTAAAAGTGGGCTGTAATTCAAAGCTAGCAAACATAACACAAAGAGAGAGAGATTTACAGGACTGAATCAGATTCACTGTAGCTTTTATCGCATCGATAATCGAGTTAATCGATGCCAATACCCGCCGATACTGACAGCCCCTCAAACAGTGACTGTAATGACTGGCCCGGAGGCGCCAACTGAACTACTTGTGTTTTCACCGTTACAGGAGCTACAGAGTCACAGAGGCTGCTGAAGTACAGCTGGAGGGTCGTGGTGTTGAAATAAGTCCGACAACTCGGACACGTCTCTCCTGTATTTTCGTTCTGACAGCTCAAGCTAAGCGCTACCTTCAGTGACCGGGCTGAAGGCGGTCAGCAGCGGCGGCTCCTGTTTTCTTCCGGCGTCACTGGAAGGCGCGCAGTGTGGAGCAGTACAGCCGCATCTCCGGCACACAGCTCCGGTCTGGCGCTCTGCCGCTTTCCTTTGCTCGCTTGGCTTCCGTAACGCAACACTGTCGGTCCCAAGATGCACAATTTTTCGCCCTCTTTTGTTTGCACCTCAGCGAAGCATCGCCATACCCCTGCTGGAAAATATGGCGGACAGGAAGAAGGGAAGTGACGTAGGTGATTTGCATGATGTACAGTAACAACCCGCCAATTAGATGCCTGTGGGCGGGGCTTGAAGATGCTGGAAAATTTGGTTGTTGTAGAATTCAGGGTTTGCCTTTCACTCATAAGGCCTCACCTGATGGAGTCACTTTAAGGCATATTTATACTTACTGTAGGATTGGACATTACCACCCAGCTAGCATACAGTTCTGGCCAGTTGGTACAGCCAAAGTCATTATAATACAAGTCTGTTTACTCTGCCGCCATCTTGGTAATGTCATTTCCAGCCATACAACTCTTTGAATGGGGAAAGGCCTATATATCTGAACCTGACAGAGACATGCATATTTAAGCAAAATCACTGCTATAATCTAACAAAACTTAAGTAACTTATCAAAATAACACAGAAAAATTATTTTCAGGTTTTTACACAGGTGCATCCTTCTACTACAACAGGAGCCGAGACTTAACAACACCTCTCATTTAAGGCCATTTACATGGTTAAACATGTTTTGTATATGACCACAGATATACTAATCTGTGCATGTGTCAGTGAAAGACTGTGACAGACAATCCCTCAACACCTTTACTATTGTGCAGATTGGTTCTTTCTACTAACAGGCAAGATTTCTGTACTGCATTACCCGTTATGATAGGGTGACCAGACGTCCTCTTGTACCCAGACATGTCCTCTTTTTCAGACTTGTTCAGAAAATGTCCTGGCAGAATTTCACTAACATCTGGGATTTTGTTTTACTAGAGCTTACATCAAATTTCGAGAAGTGTTTCATTCACAAACTAGTCTCACGCTCCGCCTATTCCATTCGGTTCACTTAAGTGAGATATTATGCTATGGAGATACAAACCGGATTCCAAAAAAGTTGGGACACTAAACAAATTGTGAATAAAAACTGAATGCAATGATGTGGAGATGCCAACATCTAATATTTT
>BRDA01006935.1:0-15593 GCA_036984385.1 Crenuchus spilurus
TATATATACATAAATGGACCCAAGATAGAACCTTATGGCACCCCACTGCTAAGACACATTGCAAGAGAAATCCAGGCACCAAAAGTCACTACAAATGTTCTATTTGATAAGTATGAATAAAACCACTTGCCATTCCAGAAATTCCAGCCCACTGGATACCTTCCTAATAGAATACCATGATCAATTGTATCAAAGGTGGCACTAATATCTAGGAGAACTAATTCTGAATCTTTGCCAGTATCTATGTGAATTAAAAGGTCATTTAACACTCTAAGTCATGGGCATGTGGTTAAGGAAGCAACCTTGTGACTAGAAGGTTTGATCTCCTGGCCTGACAGGACAAAACTGCAGAAGTGCTCTTGAGCAAGGCACCAGCTGCTTCTTGTGCACTACGGATAGGACTGTTTATCCATTCTTGGCAAGTGTGATCACTGCCACAAGTATGTATGTATGTGTTCACTAGTGTGTATATACATGTTTGACTACGTGGATGCAGAGGTCAAATTCCTTTGTGTGTGATCAGATTGGTCAGTGAGTCACTTAAGCTTGGAATTTTTCAAAATTGCCATTTTTCAAGTCACACAATTTGAAATGAGACATTTTGAAATTAAAGATAGTGTAGAAATGGGTCTAAAATGATTACATATTGCTGAATCAAGGTTAGGTTTCTTCAGGAGTTCCTAAACACAGGCTTGTTTTAAAATATAAAACAGGAGCACATTAAAAGTAAGTGATGTGTTTACAATATCCAACAGTCTTTGCAGTCTTGCTGTCTTTGCTTGTACTCGAGTCATTCTTTCACAGAAGTAGAAGTAGGGTCTAGGATTTTGGTACTCACATCTACCATGATCAAGTCATGATATTGTTGTAAACGTAGTGTAGATGCCAAATGGAACTCAAGTGGTCTTCTGAATTACTTTCAGCAATTAAAGAGACATTTAAAAATAATTTTGTATTTTACTTCAAATTCAGCTCCAGTCCAGTGAATGCATAACAACAAATGCTGATTACTATAATATTCCTTTGTTCCTACCTCTAATCAGCAATCAGACCTTGCTTTTCTAAAGAGTGTACTTAATAAATGGCCTAAAATAACATCCCTGCCACTTTGCCAATGTTTGCTGATTAGCTTTTAACTTATTCCTTCCAGTCATAATTAGGCACTCTTCTCTTAGCCTCTAAAGAGGAACACAGGACATTCAGTCAGATCCAACGTCATTTCTAAGGGAAATATTTGAAAATAATAAGAAAATAGTCTTTTTAAAAAAATAGATAAATATGACTTTTGGTACATTAAGACTCAATTTTGTGTACATGGATTTACTACTGAAAAGCTTGATTAGAAGAATAAAATGAGTAGAATTAAACCTAAAGCTAGAAAGCAAATGTACACATCAGTGAGCCTGGTAGAAAATCGCCATAAGAATGCTAATAAAATTAGCATTGTAAAGACAATATAATACTAAAAGTAGTGGTACTTGGATAAAACACTACTGCAAAAACAAAGGATGTACTGTAAGTGATCGCTCTGCGTCGCCTGTTACCAGCAGAGGGCAGCAGCGTCCCTCATTCAGCAAAACTTTTTCTAAGAACTCAAATTCCCAGAATGCTCCTCGATAATCACCCAACTTGTGCGCAGCTGTCACAATGCTAACACGTACCAAGTATGTCAGAAAACAGGCGAAAAGAGAAAAAAATCCAAGGTAAATGTATTTATATAGCACCTTTCACACACCACCTTTCAATGTGCTTTACATATGAAGAAATACAAAGGAAAAAGTAGTACAAAGGTAAACGTAAAATTAAAAGAGAAAAATAAGAGAAAATAGTTCAACACCTCAACATTTTAAAATATACCAAACAGAAAGCATTACGCTAAAACGATAAATAATTTTACAATAAATGTGTTTTAAACTGAGCTGAAGCTGCTCACACTATCTGGATTTAAAGTGACAGTCAGAGCTCTTCTAAACTTCTCTGTTAAAGTAGCATAATAAACATAGATTCTCCATTACGTTTTTACCTTAGATAGGACTGACTGTTTAGTCTACTTGGCTCATATCTCTACAGTCTATCTAATTATGGTGGTCTTACATCATTATGTGATTTTTAGACCAGTAAAAGAACCTTAAACTCTATTCTATAACATACTGTCCAGCTAACAAAAAAGAACGTTGCAAGAACATTGCGAGAACGTTCCATTTAGGTTATGCTAACTTTTACAGAACGTTATAGTGTGGAGTTCTTGCTTGGTTATCAGTACATTAGGTGTGAACATTAGTTAATGTTATTATTATTATTATTATTATTATTATTATTATTATTATACAACAGGTGTTCTGTCGAGTTGTGCTACCCATCGATACGTGCTTCCTAAAGACACTGCGCATGCGCCGACCTACACTTTTAAATTATTTCTCGTGTTTTTTTAATTATTTCTCGTGTTTTTTAAATAATAAATCTGTTTTTTTGTGCATTAAACAACCTGGACACACTGTCATTGCACAGAAGTGTAAATGGAAATGAATACTAATAAATATAATAATTAGTTTAAAAAAAGCAGTTTGTAATGACCTCTCATTGCCATAACTTTATCATGATACAGTGATTTATGCTATCCAAATATAATACACACACTTCTACTGGGAACGTGCTCTAATATGGTGATTCTTTTGTATTTTTACAGTTAAATACACACTAGGGTAGCACGGTTTGACAAGGTAGCATAACTCGACAGAACACCGGTCAGGTGGCAAACAGGGAACATTCGTTCATCGTTAGGCTAACGTTATGTTGGAACGTTATGTCTAGGTTTGTTCAAACTTTAGTCAAAACCTTCAAAGAACGTTCCAGGAACGTTGTCATTTAACAGAACCATGTAAGAACGATACCAGAACGTTAGTTTAACGTTCGGTGTTACATGGGTGGTAGCCAGTGTAAAGATTTAAGAATGGGGCTAGTCTGATCTCAGATAGTAGTGAGAACACTTGTGAAGTGTTGGACATAGTGAAAGCTATTCAAAAGTAACTATTTATCAGACACATGCTACAAAAGTTAAACATGTTTATGAGGAAGGAGACCATATGTTCACGTGCTCCACCTTGCTATTGAAGATATTTTCTTGTTTTACAAAATAGGCTTCAGGCCATTTCTCCATGTTGTTTCCTTATTTGGTGTTTTATTAATAAAACCATTCTTGCACCTGCATAGTTTATACAACCAACCTTGCTGTGATACATCAGTTGCCAAGGACATTAATTCTTCAGATTTATTTAAAAATCTGTTGAATTTTACCACTAAAATACATATGAATTTTAAGACTTGAGTTCTGCAAAACAAAACAAAGATCTTGCCAAAAAATTTGCCATGATCGTCCCAAATCCTAGGGTATTTTCCATACAATGACATGCATAGTGATTTGTAAAAGTACAGTCATTAAATTATTAAAAACAGTATAGTGGACCAGGGGTGGTCAGATATTCTGATATGACTAAACAATCCTGTGTTTTCAATTGATCAACCTCATTTTTGTATTTGTGTGTTCCGTTTGTTAATATAACCTCCGTTTGTTAATAAACACAAAATCAAAAATTAAATACCATCCCAAAAAGTCATGAATGTCAAAAAATAGGCATTTGTGGCTTTGAAAAGAGGTCTTTTCTCCATCATCAGGAGGTTACTGGTCCAAATCTCCAGGTTGTGGTTACAACACTTGCTGCATAGGTGGTGTGAGGAGTGTTGAAGGGTGAGAAATAATTCAGTCCTATGATTCAGGGTTATGGAAACAAAAGCTTCTAATATTTTAATTTTAACTTTTAATATTCATGTCTACTTTTTAAAATATAATACAAATGTGATTTACTCTTCTTTCTCTTTCCATTCTGCATCAGCTCCTTTTCTATTCCTCACTCTATTTCCAGTACCACCACATCACAATCCAGGCTGAGACTGTGCCAGATTTGAAGCAGTAATCTCACAGACAATAAAGCCAACAAGTCTCAAAAATAAGTCATTTAACATGCTTTGTCTTTAAGATTGAAAAGTAGTCAAAACAGGCCCAACCTGAGCAGCACTTATTAAGAACAGCTACTCATACTTAAGTGGATATGTAACATACATTTCTGTTTAATTGCATTTAGAGTCTAATAAACTTTAGATAATCCTTTTGAGATGAGTACATTTCTTTCATTTTATGCAGTGATCATAAGTTATGTTTACTTTTACAGCATTTGGCAGACGCTCTTATCCAGAGTGACGTTCAACAGTGCTTTGTTTCCATTAAGAGAATTATCTCAGCTAGTACAGACAGGATACAGCCCAAACTACTGTTCAGTTCAGACACTGTTAGACCAAAGTCATCACTAATACATAGAAAGAAGGAAAGATACACAATTATACACAAAATAAGAGCATTATAATGCATTACAGTAAGTGTTATAAACTAGTGCTTGCTTAAGTATTCAACAAAGAGATGGGTCTTCAGTCTGTTTATGAAGACTGTGAGGGACTCTGCTGTTCAAACAGTCATTGGGAGTTTGTTCCACCACTTGCACCACTTGAGAATTGATGCTAGTCTTCCACGTGTATTGAAGGATGGTGGGTCAAACTGAGCTGTGCTAGAAGCTGGAAGGGCTCAAGGTACGACTCGAGACTTGTCCATTGTCATTTATTAGGGAGGGGCTGGTCCATTTATTTTGCTTTGTATGTGAGCATTTTCTTTGGATCAGTTTTTAAGTATAATTGAAATGTATCTGAATTCAACGCAAAATGGTTCTTTGAAATGACCTGATCAAACTAATTTAAATGAGTCCAACTCAGCTGTATTTCCTGTGACATCTAACACATGATGTGGCATCCTGTGTTTACATCCACATCAGCACATCAGAAGCACAGGTGATCACAGTAGACATGGGTACCAGAGCCTAAACCAATATCTAAGTAAATGTATTGTTATTTCTATGCAATAATGGCTCAATTAGAAGTAAAACTAGCAATGCAGAATATCTGATACTTTATACTCAGGCTTAAAATAAAACTAAGGCTCATGATATCTAGTGAACACTAGATGGCAGAATAGTGGAAGAGTTTACATAGAGTTCACTCAGATGTTTATCTGGCAAACATTTCAAAGTGTACTGATATGGAATCTGTTCTCCAGCAGGCTGTAACTGCTGTGGATTAGACATTAAAAGGTACTGACTTTTCTTAGATCAACACTTTCATCTTTGGAATCTGGAGAACTGATAAATCCCATAACATGAGTTTCTAATGTTAATAAAAAAAAATTGATGAGAATAACATGTCATACAGCTCTGCAAAAATGATACAATTCAATCAGTAAGTCAGCTAATGATCAATTTCTCTCATTTTGCTATTTATAGCAAATAAACTCTGCAGGTATAGACACCGCAGGATCAGGATTGGGCACCACTTCTGTAGAGTGAGCTGGTCAAGTTGACTTTAAATTGACTCTCAATTGCCCAACCTAATCATCCCAGTCCTAGGTGAGTCTGAATTAAGACTGAAAAAAAGTGATTTTAATGTAAGTATTTAGCTGACCACTAGATGGCAGGAAAGGCATGAGAAGAAAATTGCTGCTCTGTTTCTGTCAAAGAACTTTTCTATTATTCAGTAACCTGATGGCTGCAAATAGGAATCAGATTTATTTGCCCGAGTATGTTGATGCACACAACACATTTGTTTCTGGCTGTTGTTGTATTTGCAGTGTTATATATAACGGTAATGTACATGTAATTAAGACAATACACAATATACAGTAAACATATACACAGACTGTACAAGACTGACAAGAAATATAAACACTATGATTTAACAGCTACATTTAAACTATGTAAGTCAGGTATGTACACAGTCCATTTGTGTCTTGTTACCATTTTTAGAATGGCCTGCGAGGTATTTTAGAAATAATAATAAATAAATAAATAAATAATACTGCTATTAAGCAGGTTGTAAAAAAAAAAAAAAAAAACGAGATTCTTAGTTTGAGCAATGGGTGTCGCTATCACATAAAAACACATCTAAAACACCCCACATCTCCTTTCCCCCCTTAGCGACGTTACATTTACATGTTCCTGAGCTTTTGGATAGACATGGCAGCTCCAAAGAAATGAAAAGAAGCGAATGCAGAAGATTTCGGGCAGGTGGGGAAAATGAATGTTTGTTGACTGAGTTCAGAAGAAAGTGTGTGTGTTTAATCTGTCAGGAAACAGTTGCTGTATTAAATGAGTATAATGTTATGAGACATTATGAAGCGAAACGTCAATCTTTCAGGTTGTGCACTGGTGTTAAACAAGAGCAGAAGGTGAAACAACTAGCAGCTAGCTTGTTAGCTCAACAAAATCATTTTTGTGCTAACAAAGTGCAAGAAAATGCTACCAGAGCTAGCTACAAGCTAGCTCAACTCATAGTCCAGTGCAGGAACTTCAGGGTTGCCAGGTTCACAGTTTTTGCAATGCATTTGTGAGTAAGTTTTTTGACTACTTTATAATGTACTATGATCACCAGAAAACTAATAGTACTACTACAGGGCTTCAAGTTTGTGGCTCGTGACTGCACATATTTTTGTCCTTTTGGCCCCCAACAAGAAAAGTTTGGACGCCGCTGATGTAAGTAAACTATGCATGTTGAGAATCTGAAGTGTGGAAATGGTTAGAAATGGAGTGTAAATTATTTACTCAAATGTATTTTGGAGCACAAAAGAACATCACTGTAATTTCTGTTGTGAAATAGCATGTCCACTAAAAAAACTAAAAAAAAAAAAACATTCATCCCTGGTTTAGTGAAATGAAGAGTGAGGCCACCTCACTGCTCGATGGAAAACTATTCCTTGTGTCTTGTATCTTGTATCTTGTACAGATGAATCCTGCAGCCTAAATGACACATTCCTTTTATAGGTCATTTTGTCTCCTTGTCTTATCTCCATGAATCTAATGCTGTATGAGAGCTGATGATTGTGCTCAGACATAAGCAAATGCTTCTGGAGCAATAAATTGTTCCCGTCATGCTGCTAGCTGACAGAAGGGCTTTTGTACGCGCAGCTGTGTTTGCTCAGGGATTTACTCCATTTATTAGGCTCATGTAGCCATCCAGACCTCCTGTGTTGATTATAACAGTCACATTCAGGTGCATAATCAGTACCTGACAAAGTCAGCTAAAATAAATGCTGTGTTGCTCACAAAAGTGCTGGTCTGTCCCCATGGAGGGATGATGGTGATTCCCTTTTGTGTCCATTCTTTGTGTATATAATGTGCTTCTGGCTTTCATTTTTGTTCAGTGATGATCAAAACAAATGCCGCAAAATGTACTAAAATGGAACAAACTGAATGTGACAGGTGTGTGTACCGCCTTTATATTTCATAAACCTCGAATATAGCCTCTACATTAAATTACAGTAAAAGTTTAGGTTTTTCACTCTGTTCTTCAATGGATCATTCTCAGCACTGCAGTGACACTGATGTGGTGGTGGTGTGTTAGTATGTGTTGCACTGGTACAAGTAGATCAGACACAGCTGAGCTGCTGGAAATTTTATGCACTGGTTTTTAACTTTTTTTTAAAAAAGTTTATAATCCCTTATTAGTCCATTATTACTCTGCATTTTACCCATCTGTGCAGTGAAACACACACACTAGCGGTGGGCAGCTCTATCCATGGTGCCCACGGAGCAGTAGGGGGTTAGGTACCTTGCTCAAGGGCACATCAGTCATGACCTGCCTGGGAATTGAACCGATGACTTTCTGGTCACAAGACGTGATCCCTAACCACCACGCCACGACTGCCCCAATGGCTGGAGACGGAGACAGTAGCTCATCTGTTGCTGAACAGTTTGTGTTGGTCATCTTCTAGTTCTTCATTGGTGGTCACAGGACACTGTTGGTTGGATAGTTTTTGGTTGATGTACTATTTTCATTTCAGGTTTAAAAACACTAATCCACTTGTACCAGAACACACACTAACACACCACCACATCAGTTTTAGTGCAGACCCACCACACAAATAATACCTGCTCTACAGTCTGTAATTCTAATGAGTATAGACACAAGGAAATGGTTTTAATGACGTGGCTGGTCATTGTATAAAGTGAAAGAGAAATGTGCTGTCTTAAAGTGTAACAGATAAAAGTAAAGAGTAGAGCTGAGGTAGAAGTCCAGTCTGAATATCAAAAAGTCCACCAGGCAGGTCTGTTCAGTTCTCTCTCTGCTTGCAGAAAAAAACAGTTGATGACTCTAGAAAGCTTCAGCCTGTATCCTTTGTCCAGATGGGAGAGATGGAAACAGTCCATGTGAAGGGTGCTGCAGGCCATCGTTGTACTTTTCAGTGTCTGTGTCCTTGATGGCAGAAAATTTTGTCCCATTAATGGGCTGGACAGTCTTCACCACCCACTGCAGTGCTTTCCTGGGTGAGGCTGAAAATGAGCATAAATTTACATCTCTGAGGACAGTTTGCCCTTGAAATCAAGTGCATTAAAGGTCCTGACTGTGGCCTAAAGTGGACCGTCATTGCAGTGGATGTTACATATTTCAGGGAATGATTGTTGGCTAGGGACTGTCAAATGGACTCCATTATCATACTAGTGGAAATAGCTTGAGGAAGAGTGAATGGATCCAGGCCTGTACTAGCACCCATAGCATCAGGACATAATTATTTCATGAATGTAATGGCTGCTGACAGGTTAAATCATATTCGTTATGGCCTGGATATCTTTGGGTCATTGCTT
Source organism: Crenuchus spilurus (assembly GCA_036984385.1). Taxonomy (NCBI): domain Eukaryota; kingdom Metazoa; phylum Chordata; class Actinopteri; order Characiformes; family Crenuchidae; genus Crenuchus; species Crenuchus spilurus. Next base: position 8,736 of record BRDA01006935.1, read on the forward strand.
AAAAAACTGTAAAATGTAAAATCAAATTGAATTCCAGGGATATTAAGCTGGTCTATTGGAAACCACTTTTTCATATAATGTGAAAAAGGCTGTGAACCTCTACTGCAACACATGACCTTGGCTGTTTAATAATAATAATAATAATAATAATAATAATAATTAATAATAACAATGTGTTACTAATAATGATAATGAGGAATCAAGGTTTTCCAAATATTAGAAGCACAATATTTGTGTATATATTCATGTACAATATTAACAATAAGCAAAGTGTTGTTACATAAAATGGTTAGTTTTATACTGTGGTAGTCATATCCCATGCAAATCTACTGATAAACCCACACAAATGTCATCCATGAAAAATTCTGGAAATTTTAGGAGAGGCCCTTTAAAGAATGTGGTCAAATTTGAAAGGTTTTCTGCACAGTCTGAGGTAGTGAAACACCTCGAATCAGAGTAATAACATGTCCGGCTTGAAAACACGAAGCTACAGGGTGTCCCCTTTACTTCTTTAGCTAAAGTCATGACTAACTGTAATACAGATGAAGACAGTGATGAAATCTGGATTAAATATACCTCAGACTGTGTATAACAGATTGATGTTACAATATGTGCTGAAAATGTCCAGCATGCAGCTCTTTGTAGCTCTGAGGGCTTTAATGTCTCACTGTAGCAGCAGTCGACCGATGGAGACGGTTGGATAGGCGCTGGCCTCCACTCACAGCTGTGGATATTAGTTTTAAGAAATTAAAACCCATCTGCTTGCACTGTAATTGAGCATGCCAGTCTTTTTCACACGGTCTGAGGTATATTTCATCACCATATCTTCATTAATATTAAAAGATATTCATGAAAGTTTGGGTAAACAAGCAAACTGGACACCCTGTATGAGCGGAGTTAAAGCCTGGTTAATTATATTATTTTTAACCATGTACACTTAGTACAAAGCTATTCATAATGATAAACAGCCTGCACATGTTTTCAAAGAAGCATAAATTGTTTAGTATAAAAGGTGACAGTAAATTGTGACTCACCCTCTGGGTGATCATTTGAAGTGACTATAACTTTGAGTAACATGTGCTATTACACAGTCAACACAGCTATCAGTATGAAATCTCTTGCATATCATTATCACATGCAGGAGATTTCACAGGAGCCTCATCTTTCACTGCAGGCAATAAGGAGTCAGACTGAGATAATGGGAAGGAGCCAGTAACCCTCTTCACAGACCCCAATATGTCACGCCACACTGCTATTCAGATGCGTGTCTGGCACTCGGTAACAATCACAAAAGAAAACCGACAGAACAGAGAGGGACCGATAAGGGAAAATAAAAAATTCTTCAAGCATGAGTGAGGGGCATCATTATGGTGGCATCAGCCTGCAGATGAAAGCCACAATTCACTGTAACAAGCACAAACTCTACAATTCTGCATATATGAATGCTGAATGTGCTTCTAAGATGGATTTAGAAGCATATAAACTGGTTTACAGTGAATGTTTGCCCACTGAATTGCCACAGGAACATGTCCAAAGGCCATTACATCCAGCACTATTACTAGGGCTGCAAAACATGTCATTTATGTCAATGGTGATGCTGGCTTTTGCAGTGTTAATGTTGTAGCTAATGTAACATCTTTTGAAATATTTTTTGTATGATGGTACAAAAACATATCAACAAGGTTGTGACCCTATACTGGAAAATGGCACGGTGGCTTAGTGGTTAGCACGTTCGCCTCTCAGCACTGAGGTCTTGGGTTCGAGTCCGCATCTGAGCGGAGTTTCCATGTTCTCCCCGTGTCCGCGTGGGTTTCCTCCGGGGTCTCCGGTTTCCTCCCACAGTCCAAAAAAAAACATGGAGATCAGGTGAATTGGCTACTCAAAAAATTACCCTGGTGTGTATGAATGTGTATGTCTGTGTATGTATGTATGTATGTATGTATGTATGCCCAGATATGGTTGGCACTCTGTCCTGGGTGATCCCCCTAGTGCTCGATGCAGTCCTCCAGGTGGACGGTCGCTTCCGGTTGAGAGTACGCTGTGCGCGATTAGGCTGCCGCTTCTCACCGGTGTTTGTAGTTGAGTGTGTGTAAATGGAGTGTGTTGATTGTAAAGCGTCCTTGGGTATCTAGAAAGGCGCTATATAAGTGTAACGTTCCTTCCTTCCTTACTACTACTACTACTACTACTACCACCACTGTTACTACTGTTGCTACTACTACTACTAATACTATTACCACGTTACTTTTACTACTATTACCACTGTTACTACTATTTCTACTACTACTACTATTACCACTGTTACTACTACTACTACCACTGTTACTACTGTTGCTACTACTACTATTACCACTGTTACTACTGCTACTACTACTACCACCACTGTTACTACTATTACTTCTGCTACTACTACTATTACCACTGTTACTACTACTATTACCACTGTTACTGCTGTTACTACTACTACCACTGTTACTGCTGTTACTACTACTACTATTACCACTGTTACTACTACTACTACTAGTACTACTATTACCACTGTTACTACTGTTACTACTACTAGTACTACTATTACCACTGTTACTACTGTTACTACTACCACCACTGTTACTTCTACTACTACCACTGTTACTACTATTCCTACTACTACTACTGTTACTACTACTATTACCACTGTTACTACTGTTACTACTACTACTATTACCACTTTTACTACTATTACTATTACTACTACTACCACTGTTAATACTACTACTACTACTACTTCTACTACTACCACTGTTACTACTACTACCACTGTTACTACTACTACTACTACTACTATTACCACTGTTACTACTATTACTACTACTACTACTACTACTGTTACTACTACTATTACCACTGTTACTACTACTACTATTACCACTGTTACTACTATTACCACTACTACTACTACCACTGTTAATACTACTACTACTACTACTTCTACTACTACCACTGTTACTACTATTACTACTACTACCACTGTTAATACTATTACTACTACTACTGTCACTGTTAGTACTACTACTACTACTACTATTTCCACTGTTACTACTGTAACAACTACTATTACCACTGTTACTACTACTACTACTACCACCACCACCACTGTTACTACTGTTACTACTACTACTTCTACTACAATTACCACTCTTTCTGCTTTTACTACTACCACCACTGTTACTACCACTACTACTACTACTACTACTACTACTACCACTGTTACTACTGTTACTACTACTACTACTGCTATTACCACTGTTACTACTACTACTACCACCACTACCACCACCACCACTGTTACTACTACTACTATTACCACTGGTACTACTGTTACTACTAGTACTACTATTAATGCTACTACTACTACTATTACTACTGTTATTACTATTGCTCCTAATAGTACTATTATAATTACTACTATTACCACTATTATTACTATTACTACTGCTGTTACTACTATTGCTACTAATGCTGCTGCTACTACTACTACTACTACTACTACTATTACTATTGTCACTACTGTTCGTAAAATTACCACTACTGTTACTAATGCTGCTGCTAATACTTCTAATATTACTACTACTGTTACTACTATTGCTACTAATGCTGCTAATACTACTACTATTTATAATAATAATAATAATACAATTAATAATAATTAATAGTGACCATAATATGGCATTTAAATTTTCCAGTTATTAGAAACAAGTAGACACTGACCACACATCTGATGTATTATGTATTAATTTATTGTTTGTGAGGTCACAAAAGGCACTCATTTAAAAACTCTTGTACAGAACTATTGTGTGGCGAGTTTTTAATTTTAAGGAAATAATAAGTAAAGATTGGTGATTGATAAGCCATTCAAATGCTTGCACACAGCTGATTGTCCAGTAACTGAGAAATCCCATTACAATTTTAGAAAAGTAATCAGTCATTTGTAATGCATTAAAATCCCAACCACTTAATAATAAGAGTAGTAACTAGATTTTTATTTTTATACTTGAGCTTAAAGCATCTAGAGACAGAGAGGCTTACAGAAGCCAAGAGATCAGTCAGGAGAGTTTTTTGTAACTAGATTACCAGCTGAGTCTGGAGATACATGCACACAGCAGGTTACTCATGACTGAGTGATGTGTGAGAGGGGGCATATCTTCTATGTAGGCTGATCACAGGTGATGCAGGTTGCCTTGATTCTTAGGGAGGGAAACTTCAACCCTCTGGTGGCCACAGTCAGTCTTGCCAAAGACTCAGCCCCAGGCTAGGTTGTTACAAACAGTGCAACAGTTCTAACTGTTGCACAAAAGCCTCTCAACTCCAAAATAGTAACTTTAAAAGAGAAGGGAAAAGAATATTCTTAACTTTTGATTTAAGTTAACTAATACAATTTCATTCCAGCTAATTATGAACCATATTTATCTCTCCATACATCACAAAATGTTCAAACAATTTAAAGGGTCTCTTGGATCTTCAAATAGGGGGGAAAAAGTGACAAGAATGGAGATACAAGATATTGTTCAGATAGAAGCACTATATTACAAAGCACTATATTAAAAAGTATATCACTATTATACAATAATGTTCTCACAAATGCTAGTATTTCATTCATATTATGAAGCCTAAATGGTAATTAGTAGGGCTGTCAAATGACTAATCTCAGTATGTCATTTACTTCATCGCGATTCATTGCGAGCGATTCTGCCACTAGGAGTCACTAGCAAGTGTGAGTGCAGAGATCTGTTGAACTGCATAGAAGAGGTGGTGCCTTGTCGCTGTGTAAAGAAACATGGCTCATTCACTATATCGACTAGATCATCTGATCTTTAATGTAAATACACTTAATAAAACAGTTTTTCTTTACATTCTCTTTTATTATGTATTATTATTGTTTTTATACATTGTTTTTTATAAAGTACCTTTTTCTTATTTAAAAACACTTGGTGTATATCAATTTGTGTGGTTTTGGGGTTGCTGGAACGGATTAATACTATTATAATTCATTTTAATGTTGAAATTTGATATAAGAGCACATTGAGTTACGAGCTCTATCACAGAACAAATTAAACTTGAAAGTCAAGGTTACACTGTATAGTGGAAAAAAATGAATAAGTGCACTAAATATGTAGTTGCTGTACCAAAGCTCACTGACAACAACGTGTGGGAGACACCAAAACTGAACTCTAAAGAAGCGAAACTGTCCTACCTCACACGTCTACCATTGAGTAGAGTGTGAAGCAGCATATTAAGTATCTGAGGTGGCACAGTGGATCTTTTCATAATCTCAAAATGGCTTGTGTTAATGAAATATAAGTATTCTCATGAAATAAGTTTTATCATGAAAATGTTTAGTTCAATGGATGACCCCAAACATTTGAGTGATAATGTAGATCTAAAAATAACTGCCATAAACTCAGTTCAGACCTTCTCCTTTTTTGGACATGTGCTAGTAGTCATATATTTTACAAATCTGTGTGTTTGTAATACATTTGACTAGGTTTATAAGTCTGTTGGCCTGTGATGAAAAGAATGATTCCATGATGTAACAGTCAGCACACTGAAAGCTCAAATCTTGGTGGAACTAACTCTTTTATAAACTTCACTACCCTAAAGGCAGTCCTACATATCAAGAATTCCTTTGGAAGAAACTTCAGGCGCGTGTACAGCACAGTCTGCCAGGGAACTTTATGAAATGGATGCATGGCTGTCATACCAGCTACAGTCCCATGCTGCATTTGTAAGGCTAAAAACTCCTCTGAAGGATTAAGGCTACAATTCTGCATTTCATGTGCTATTTATGTGCTCTAGTCTCTTCCAACACCAACTGGATTTAAAGATTTGCATTTTTCTGTGAAAGTTAATTCCCCCCCCCACTAAGTCTCATTTAACTTGCATTTGCACTGTAAGAGATGGTTACTGTAGTTGAACTGGTCACATTTAGATGCTAATAAGGATATCAAGTGTGATCCTGAATGGGCCAGAGGTCATTTAACTTTGGAGTCTGTGAGAACAAAACCGAAATTCTGCAAAAACACTAATATATATATATACACACACAAACGGGATTCCAAAAAAGTTGGGACACTAAACAAATTGTGAATAAAAACTGAATGCAATGATGTGGAGATGGCAAATGTCAATATTTTTTTCGGAATAGAACATAGATGACAGATCAAAAGTTTAATATGAGTAAATGTAACATTTTAAAGGAGAAATATGTTGATTCAAAATTTCACAGTGTCAACAAATCCCAAAAAAGTTGGGACAAGTAGCAATAAGTGGCTGGAAAAAGGAAATTGAGCATATAACGAACAGCTGGAAGACCAATTAAGACTAATTAGGTCAATTGACAACATGATTGGGTATAAAAAGAGCTTCTCAGAGTGTCAGTGTCTCTCTGAAGCCAAGATGGTAAGAGGATCACCAATTCCACCATTGTTGCGCAGAAAGATAGTGCAGCAGTACCAGAATGGTGTTACCCAGCGTAAAATAGCAAAGACTTTTAAGTTATCATCATCAACCGTGCATAACATCATCAAAAGTTTCAGAGAATCTGGAACAATCGCTGTGAGTAAGGGTCAAGGCCGTAAAACTCTACTGGATGCTCGTGATCTCCGGGCCCTTAAACATCACTGCACCTCAAACAGGAATGCCACTGTCAAGGAAATAACAGAATGCGCTCAGGAATACTTCCAGAAAGCATCGTCAGTGAACACTCCACAAGCTCAGATTTTAAAATTGAGTGTGGCAAAATGGAAGACTGTTCTGTGGTCAGATGAGTCACGATTTGAAGTTCTTTATGGAACACTGGGACGCCATGTCATCTGGACCAGA
>BRDA01006942.1:0-12760 GCA_036984385.1 Crenuchus spilurus
AAATATTAGATGTTGGCACCTCCACATCATTGCATTCAGTTTTTATTCACAATTTGTTTAGTGTCCCAACTTTTTTGGAATCCGATTTGTATTATGAATTGATGTTTAAAGGGATGACTAGAAATGTTAAATGTAAATTTGAGTATTTACTGTGATATTTAGCAGGGATTTGTATTGGCAAGACGCTGGCACCACTTGGCAGTCTTGCTGCTCATCACACAGGCTCCTCTTGTGCTTCCTATATACTGATCTTTTTTAGGGCAGACATATCTGACTATTCAGTGTGACACATTCAGTCTCTGAATCCAACCAATGACTGTTCTGAATAAATCAACCATTCAGTGTTTCTCAGTCAAGTTAGTTGGATAAATCAGACACACACACACACACACACACACTTATGTATATATATATATATATATATATATATATATATATATATATATATATATATATATATATATATATGAAATGTATGTATGGAATGAAATCAGTGAGATTGGCTCATGACCTTTCCTATGTGAAATGTGTATACTTATCTGATGTGCTTAACTTCTGTTGTTCCTTTGCGTTTTATCATCTCTGTATATAAATATTGGTCAATTTGGTCTTACTGTCAACATTGCAGGTTGGAGCCAGGATGTAAAAGCAAGAAGTGGGCTTTTTATTGAACAAAAACAAAGTAATACCAAAGCATACAGACTGAAACCAAACTGAACTACACTAAACACTATTGTCATGAGACTTGCATAAGTGACATTGACATTGATGATACCAGACAAAGGAACATTGTTAAAGTACACAAAATATATTAAGGACACGGTCAGGTTAATAAAAAAGACCAGGGCTGTGAGGCAAGATGCAGGTGATGACAACAACAAAAGGCATGACTAGGGCAGGGCAAAAGGCAGAAACAAAAAGGTAAACACAGGTGCATGGCACGAACGTAAACAGAATATAAACTAAAGCATGTGGACACAGTAAAGTACAGAATAAGGGACTCTAAGTGACTAAAACAGATCTAAACAGAAATAAAACATTATAGGACCTTACACTTATTTGCCTGGAATCTTCCATTAACTCCATAATGGGGTCTATCTTCAGAGTACTCAACCTAAGTCTACTTGGAGTTCTGTGTTTCCAATCAAACGGCTGCAGCAATATCATCACATCTAGACACGCATTTCTCTGATTTTCTGAACACATGTTGCCACAAGTTGGGGAAAAAAGACTGCTACTACTTAATGTATTTGGTGTTCATATCCACCAGACAGCTTTCCCCTGAGTGAACATTATGCAAGCTCATAGAAAATACACTAGAAAGTCACTCATCCTCCAGTAATTTTATTACCACCTGGATTTGAGTTTTATCACTGAGGAGACATGTAAAAAGTTCTATTATAGAAGCTCCCTGTAATACTAATGCAATCCCAGTAGGGCTCATTGAAGAACAACTCAAGAGCAGGAACAATGTCCAGAGCATTCCCAGAAGCTAGTATATACTGACCCAATGTTGACCCAAATATATTGCTTACTGTATGTTGGCATAACCCTGGCCAATCACATTAGGCCAACATTATTTTGACAAGAATTGACAGTGGTCTTATGATCACTGATGCTGCCTACAACTCTTGACAATGTTGGGCCAATATTCTGTTGCTATCTGGGTTGGGTCTTAAGGACTGGGATTGTGAAGTACTGTAATAAACATAGTAACAGGTTTTCAATGTATGTCAGCGGTCACCATCCATCCAGGACCACTGTGGTATATTTCTCTCCAGGCACAAAGTGAAGAAGAATCATGGGCTACATCCCACCCTGCACTTGTGACCCAAGAAATGGAATTCTTTTCTGACATCCATTTTCACAAATTTATTTCTGTCATTTCCCAAGTCAGGCATGATGCCTGTCTCAGATGGAATATTTATTATTTGCTTTTAGTTTAAATTACCTCTCTGGAATAAATAAATCATCTGGGCATCAAAATGATGCAGTGACATTAATTTTTAAACCGTTAGGAGCGCATTTGTGATAAAAGGTATTTGGAGATTGCTTCCATTAGAGTGTGGTCTTTCTGTGCTCAAGAAAACACTTTCTACTTAAAGTTGGGACTTTTTCATTTGAAAGATTTTGTTAACTGTGTGCTAGCTGGTTACATGAATGCATGTGTGGTGACCGTGGAACTTTCTATTGAGGCTGTATGCCAGTAGAGTTTAACTCCTTAAAATCTCAGACTTACTACTTTTTAAGGCTTTTTATTCTGTATCTACATGGACTGCGGTGCACAATTGTACAACCAGAGGCTGAGACTATGAATTACAGATCTAGAATCAGTTTCAGAAAATGATCTACCAGCTCTTCTACTATCTCTGGTGCTGATTGTATTGATGAGTTTGGATACATTTTTTAATAGTTCACCATAGCTGTGGGTTTGGGGTGATGGGGGCTGCCACCCCCGAATGTATGGGTGCTGTTATGCTAATCTTTAAGGGAGCTACACGCTGCTAAAAGTTATTTTTGATAATCACAGAAGCCCCAAAAGATCATTGTTTTGCACATGTTTATATATAATAAAAAAATAGTAATTATTAATTTTATTTGTTTGATCAAGATCTCAAATTATGTATTTAATTATCCTAATAAACAAACAGAATAATTTGTATCAAAATATTGAGAAAACAAATGACTAACTTTATATTGTTGCACCTTCTGTACAAGCTGCAATAACTAGCACACTAACTCGGAAAGCTTTTGGTTTTCTTTTTCGATATCAAATGAATTGTGTTATTAATTATAGATGTTATTGATTTCTTGATACAATTAGTCTGATAGCTCAAATGTATGTCCTTATAGTGAAATATATCATTCTAGATCCCAATAAAACATATACTTTAAATGGCTATCACTGTTAAATGATCATCATTGCATTTTGTTAGGGTGACCAGATCTCTGAGATGCTGAAAAAGAGGACACTTCAGCCTTGGGGGGGGTAGTGTTGGTTAAAGTTGGGTGCGATGGTATAATGCATTGTGTGTTCAAACACACGCATTTCATAAACATTGTACACTATGCATACGGCTGATACTTATATGAAGAAGAGCTTTACTGGCCCTTAACAACACTAACATGCAGAACAATACACTGAATGTTAGGCTGTCACGGCATTTACAATTGATTCTGTCTTTGTTGGAGCACTTGAGAGTTTTTGAGCTGTTGAGGAATCAGTAAAAACCTTTCTTAACAAGTCAGATGTGCAGTCCAGTGACCTGTAGCTTTGGTGGTGGTTAACCATGTGAAACACTCAGACACTGAGCTCTCACTGGTGGTGTGTGCTTAGCTGAACTTATGTGTGCTTGTTTACATTGTTTACACCTTTATTCGCTACACACGTACGTCCCAGCTTTACACCTCAGGCCCTCAGTTTCATATTGACTGAGACAAAGATGAAAACATGCAAATTTCTTTTTTAATTCATCGGAGAACTTACTTTTACGTTTCAGTGGAGCTGCTCGGGGAGCATGTGGCTAAAAACAAATTAAGAATAAACACTATTGACCTTATTTATAATATATAATATTTAGAGCAATAAGTAGTTTCAGAGTGAATTTGCCTATGCAATATGAATTCATTTGAAAATCTGTTCAGTTTAAGTGGCTATTTTGTTTTAACACTGCCACTTGTTAGCTATGCTAGCTAGGTAGCAAACAAGGGCAAGGAGGACATTCCTGAAACAGTAGCTAACTGACAACTGTTTTAGAAACATCACAGATGGTGAGAAAAAGTGTAGGAACTAGTTGAAAGACACATATAATGCTAACAGCTATTTATATTTCTGTTTTCATGTTTCAGTATTAATTTTTTACTAGTATTAGCTAGCTAGTTTTGTTTCTGTCATGCAAAAAAGCTTGCCAAATGAGCGTCCAATGGGCCAACATTTATCCAATGACTCGTCTCGTTTCGCTATTGAACTCAGCGTCCACCCTGTTTAAAGCACTGTGAAGCTGCGGGAATGAGTGAGAGGAAAGCCGTGTCGTTACCAGTGATAAGAAGCTGATTCTGAACAAAAGTTGAGCGCGTTGTAGCGCATATTTAGTCAATGACATGTACACACAACAGTATATTATTGATCACTTATTTATTTGACATTTTAGGGGAAGCTGAGCTTCCCTTGCAGTCTTAGAGCAATCGCCTCTGCACTAGATGCATTTTACCAGGAATACAGTGACAGGAAGCATGACGGTGACCCCATTTCACGTTTTCAACGTCATTTTAATATTCGCTACATACTTTTCTACCATCAATTGAAAAAAAAAAAAAAAAAAAAACCACCTCCCCCCGACCCAACATTTTTGGTGAAAAATGATGATTCTTCAATTCCTCAGCATATAAATGGAAATTACAGTTGACGGCTCATTAGAAGGCAAAGAAGGTGAGATTACTACATTAAAACATTACCCATTCAGCTTTTATTTTATTATATAGTTTTTATAAACTTGTTTTAATAAAACAGGCAATCTGAGGAACTAAAAGAAGCTGATGGAGGCTCACTGGCTGAAGAAGCAGATCTGATAGAGGTTAGTGTCCAGTTAAAAAACAGGCTACTGTATATGTAGAAATGGTATATCCTCAACAAATCTTTTGTCAGACTAAATGAAAATAAAAATAATATTAGTGCTTTAAGAGTCACTAGAACTGTGACGTCCTTAGTTTATGTAAACTTGCAGGATACGTCAAAGGTTGTTATCCCTCTTATACTGCAGCTGTCATTTTTGTGTATTTGCGCGTATAAAGGAGTGATTTACTATAAACCCTACCTATTTGTGGTACAACAGAACGTGCTTTTGTTGAACGTGTATAACACTGATAGACTAGACTAATATGCTTGGTCATTGTGGTCATCATTTACATTTCCTGAGCATCCATGTAGAATGATGATTAGACTATCAGTCTGGTTGTTTGAGTAACTTTTTAAGGATCTGCAAGGATGTTTTTTTTAGAATACATTTGCTGATCTGTGTCTGGTAGATATATATCAGTGATAAAAAACAAGGAACAGATAGATATACTGTACACCAACTTGACTTTTTAAATCAGTATGTCAAATACTACTCTAAATGTTCATGTAAAAGAAACATGTTTGACCATTAAATATCTGCTGAGAGAAAATGTAGTAAATTAAAGGCAATATGAACAAATCAATTTTGGATAAAACTGTTCTGATGCCTGATACCAGTTTAATGTCCTGGTGTGTTTGAATGCCTGATTTCAAAGATGTAATGAAAAAAGGTTGGCATGAACAGCCCTCAGTGCACCACATATGTATACCTGCAACAGAAACAAGTTTTACAACTTCTGTAAGAATATGTAGATATTTTTTTCTAATGCAATTACAACTTTCCTCATCATATACTGTGCCTCAGTATACTGGAAATTGACAGATACTGTGTCTCCTTTGTGTGCATTTCTAATAGTTTCATATATATTTATTTATTAGGGATACACCAGTTAATGTTTTGCTGCCTTCTGCCCATCCATATGACCTTGTGGTTAGGAACCTCTGTTTTCAGAGTTGAAGGGAAATTCATGGTATGAACGGCCGTGCATAGACCATGTATGCAGGCTATGCTTTTATTTATCGTATAGTTCAACATTCTTTACATGTCCAAATTTTGAAGGCTAATTTCCATTTTTGGGAGCAGTTAAGATAGGATGAAAGAGAAGATACAAAGCAGACCACAGGCCACTGGCAGGGCTATAATTGCATCTACTTGTTCATCTCATTCCTGGTGTATGGGAAGGTTAATCATGAAGGTGTCAGCTTCAGTTATTGGGGCGACTGATGACAAGTAACCTACAAGCCACTCAGTGGTTAGATCAGACCTTGTTTTATTTATTCTTTTATTTATTTATTTAAGTTTCAAATGAAGAGCAATGCATATCGTTGATGGTAAGTTCTCATTAATCATCGGAGCTGAAGTGAGAAGGGACAGAGGTTAGGAGGCTGAGCTGTGAGTTGAGCTTTGGGCTTATTTTCAGCCTGTATCCTTGAGGCGATGAATTAATCACAGAAATAAAATAGCAGCCTTGAGTGATTATAAGTCGCTCAGATGTAGCTTTCTGTTTCAGAAGCTGCACAGATAGGAAATTTAGATTCTGATAAAATAACTGATATAATTGTGATCCTCCTGCCTGATGCTGTGTCCCTGGCCACGCCCCCTGCCTTGTACATTTGTCTCCACGTGCGTTTGTGTCTGTTTGTTTACACTGTCCATGTCATGTCTCGTTTACACCCTCCAGTAACGTCATGTCTTGTCAAGTTCATTGTATGCACCTGTCTTGTCTGTTCACAGCCTTCTCGCATTTCATGTAATCAGTGTGTGCTTTAAAAGCCTCCCTGTATGTCAGTCCGGCGTCTGTCATTCTGTGCATACATGTCACTTGGTGTCTCGCTTCATGTCTCACAGTATATGTATGGTCTTAGCCCCAGTCTGTTTGTTTCTGATTTTCTAGCCACGTTGTTTTTGTTTCTGTTCTCATCGATTAAATAACAGGTTTTGGATCCACGCTGCTTCCACCTCCTCGTGTCTCACAGCCTGCTTACACTAATTGTGGCTGATACTGATAACATACCAATAATTTAAACAAAACATTTTAATGTAACTATTGTAATATTATGAGAAATAAATAAATAAAACATCAGCATCAGCCATTACACAGAGTCACAGAGTGGCCAGGAGAGGGTGCTGTGTGGTTTAGAAGAAGGGCAATTTCCACTGTACAAGTTAAACAGAATTATCAGTTGGTATTATCAGCCATAAATTCAACATGGGCTGATAACAATTAGTTTTTTTTTTCTTTTATCTGCAAATAATATATCAGCCACTGATGTATTGTTTATCCCTGTACAGAAGCAGAAATCAGTCACACGTTGTTGCATCAGAAGTGATTGCATAATAAATGAAAGTTTTAATTTGAATTAGAATCAGACAGTTTCATACATTGCAAGGTTCTGTATTACATGAGATACAGTCTTGTGGAAAAAGTACAAAACACAAAGACCAAACCTCTGCATATTTAACTTTTTTTTTTTTTCTTCAAAATGTAAAATTTGTGCAGAAATTTATTTTCTGCAGACAATGAATTAACCTATTTTTACTAACAGCACTGATATTTCCAGTACCTAAAGGCACAAATGAACTTTTCCACAGGCATGTCCAAGCCCAGCACTTTGGAATCTTTCACCCAGAAATTAGATTTACCTAGTTTTCCATCCACCACTCCATGTAGCCAAAACATGGCTGGAATACATATAATTTTACTTCATTAGTTTAGAACTATAGCTGTGATACTAATGTTGATAACAAACACTACCATTAAATAATCATCTAAATAATATTGTTATAGATATGAATGGACTATTTAGGTGAATAATGAGTTGTAATGTTTGTTACCATGTTGTCCTCACAGCTCCTGTTCAAAGCAAAATTCCAAACATATCTAAACTTCAAACTCCAAATATGTCTAAAATTGTATAAATAGGATTTCTGGATGAACCATTCCTTGAAAACATACCACATGTTATTAAAGCACAACAAGCAGGAATAATGCTTCCTCATAGTTACTTAACATTTAGTTAAAAACCATAAATGCTCATATAAAACAAAGGATTTTTGGCTATGATATGTCAGTGTAAACACCTGTAAACAAACTTCCAAATCATAACCAGTACATACTGAATAATATCCAGTTTAAGGCTTTAATATACTGTATCTTATTATACAGATCATTAGTAATTTGGACATTATTATCTTTTTTTTTGTTTTGGCTCTGTATTGCACTTACCTTAAAGTTAAAATGAAAACAAAACATGACATGACACCCATTCCTAATTCTGCTTTGCATCTGAAACTACAGGGCAGAGTTTTCTGAAAACTAAAAATTCTGGATACACGTTGACAAGGTCTTTTTCTCTATTTATTAAATGAACAGTCTATAATTTTGGAAAAGTGCTTCAATAAAAATTAATATCAGTTCTTTATTAAATCACACTGTAAATGTAAATATGTAAATATATTTAATTTCAAATGCAGTGTGATATTAAGCAAAGCTAAAACAATAAAAAGCATGTTACTGTCCAATTACTACATATTTCTGGTATAATACAATTCAAGGCAACATTGATTGTCCTGTCAGAAACAAAACAAACAAAAAACAGCATTAATATTTTTTGTGTGAAAGACATCACAGATCTGCTATCATGTGCATTCACTTCCCGTCTTTTCTCTTTGGTGTTTCTTCATGTGCTTACATCCCACAGTGCTATCTGACAGTCATTTCATGCTCCTCTTCACACAAGGGACCTCCATTCACCCGTACAGCTGATTCATGTCAAATGCATGCAGTTTCTCTTTTTGATTTTGGGTTAACTGATTTGGTGCCTGCTGTCAGTATTCAATTCCTGTACTAAAAAAATCCCCCAATGATTTTTTTTCCTCATACTCAATAAGTAATGCACTGGCAATACAGGCATGTTTAGACTTCACACTGCAAGGAGAGCGGTGGGCACACCTAGATGGCACAAAAATTGTTCCAGTTGCAGATGCATCTAAACGGATTAGGCCTTGGCTTTGAGTTCAGGTTGCTGATAGAAGATTCTTCACTGATGTATCATATGAAATATTCCTTCTTGCTCTCATCCATGGCATCCTGCAATGCTGGGTCACCACGGAGGGCTGCGTCAGCTGTCTCTGCAAACTCAGTGCCTTTGGCCTCATTGGTGTGGTAGGTGCCCTTGTGTCGGTACATGTACCGGAGGATGACCACAATTAGGCAGAGGAAGACCAGGACCACCACAGCAATAACAGCTAGGAAACAAACAAGGAGGCTAGATTTCAACAAAATGATTCATAACATTTGTTTTATTCAGAAATAATTCAAAGAATGGACATTCAGATATCATAAACTTGCCACTATATGGTATTTTTAGATGTATTATTCAATGTTAAAGATGTCATCAAATATTAATTATTAACCTATTAAACATCAAAAAGGTATAATTTTTCATACACATTGCACAGTGATTGTATCACATTAGACACTTTATAGGTAACACTTTGTTTTTTGCTAAATACTATATTTTAATATTTTAGCAAAATAAGTATTTTATAAAATATTAACATTTTTGCAACTTGCACATCCCTGCTTTAAAGGAAATTTGAACATTTGTTTCCAGCACTAACAAGAGAGAGATTATTTCTAACCCAGATATTTCAAGAAGGTTAAAACCAATCAGAAGATATGTATGCAGGCTTCTGGATAATTATACAATAAATCTCAGTGGGGTATAAGTAGGATCACCTTGTTGAGGTAAATGGTTTACAGCAAGGCCACCAATGCATAGTAGAGCTTGGGGACTATACACTGAGCATTTTCTTTACTAGAAACTATTTTGTAGCCCCACACACTAGCCACTTTATCAGAAATCCTTTCTTGTAGCTTCACTCTTGGCCACTTTTTTAGAGACTTATATTATTTAGCATCTCCCACTAACCACTTAAAGTGAGAGTCAGTGATAAAAAATTCCAACTGAAAAGTCCTTCCAAAGCCACTCCCCTAATACACATTAATGCCCAGGGCTTGATTACTCACACAAAAAGAGTGATTACAATACTGTCCACCTACTTTATGTTCTCATTCACATATAAGAAAACACCTAACATTAACATAAAGCAGGCATCATTAATCATTTACACACACAGATTACATAATAGATGAACACAGCCAGCTAGCTAGCTTACAGCTTTATTGAAGCAGCTAACTAGGGGTTTTTAATAACATAATCTCTTTTTTCTAATGAGCATTATTGCACTTACTAGGATCCATTTACCTCAACACAGTTTCAAAGAGAGAGAGAGATCACACTGATATCCTGCTGAGTTTTACTTATCCACAAACCTGCTTACATATCTTCTAACTGATAATTCACCTGTAGATTCAGTTCAGAGGACGGCATTGTATCAGCACTGATGCTTTCACCTTCTGTAACCTTTGTCATGGGAGGAACTTTTTGAAAGCATCTGGTATAGAAATTATCTTCTTCTTTTGGCAAAGCCCCAAGCTTTTTTTGTGGCAACATCATGAGAGCAGAACAGAAAATTGGACGCATTAGGTCAGGACAGAGCGCACTTGGAGTCAAACACCTTAATGTTTTTGGCACAGGGACACAGCCTTTTATGAGTTTCTTCATCAGAGAGTGACAGTCTTTTATATTGGCTCTTGGACTTCATAACTCTGTGGTACAGTCCATAAAAAGTCAGTAATACCTCAATCTGGGACAGTCTTAGTGAGCAGCTGTGCTCAGAGAACAAAAAGAATTAATAACAGTAGCTTATATCAGTTATTACTATTATTATTATTATTATTATTATTATTATTATTATTATTAGTGATGCATCAATACCAATATTGGTATCTGGTATATGCCTCATGAAGTCCTTGTACTTGTGCTCACAATGCTCCGATACCAACAAAATCCCTCATTGTCAATGACAGACAGCTGATCAAGAATAATATATTGGTCAAGAGCGTTCTGGACCAATATATTATTCTTGATCAGCTGTCTGTCATTGACAATGAGGGATTTTGGCATCTTCTTAATGTGTTAAGAACCCAAATATGAAATTCCCAGTTATTATAATGTAACAGAAATGGTCTTACCAAAGATGCATGACAAGAGCTTCATAACTCTTAAAACTGTTTTGTGACTAAGAATCTTAGGCTGATTCTTAGTCACAAAAACAACTTTTCTCCTCTTTCACAACCAAAATCTGTCATTCATAATATTTTAGACTGTCATTCATAATATTTTACACATTTATTTCTAACCCTATTCTGAAAAAAATACAGATGAATTTATTAACAGCAGGATTCTTGCTTAATAAAATATGACCAAAATTACTAGAAATTCAGTGCATTTGTCGTAAACAGTAATGCATCAAACATCAAACAGTAAGATAATTTCTCATTACCTTTATAAAGAAAGTTTCTTGGTTTACTTTTTGAAACTTTTTGGTTAAAACAGTGACCACATTCACTGACTGCATAGTGTCTTGACTTAATTGAGAATTATGTGTAATATCATAATGATGAATTATGATGATGATGTTAATTATTGTTATAATTTGCATTCAGTTGAAGTGCTTATGAACTTACCGCCAATTATGGCCTCCAAGTAAGCATCACCTGATACTTCTACAAAAAAAGAGAGAAAGACTCGGTTAGAAAATTATTGCTGACAAATGAAATCCTAACAAGCGTAATTTGTGCATCTGGAATATTGCACTAGTCTTGATTCACTTCCAGATTGTGCTGCTTCAGGTCAGTCTTTTTTACAGCTAATGCTGTTCAGGCCCAATCTGCGTGTTAAAGGTATAGTCCAGCAGCCTTTTCTTCTCCATCTCTCCTCTGCAACTCCCAAAATGCCACACTCACCACGTCCTAACCCTTATTAAATATTTACCTTCTTCTGACTTTGTTATTATAACATGGGTGAATCTTTCATAAGGCTTTGTTTTTACAGACAGCTGTCTCCCCGGTGCCGTGCCTCATTGTCTCCATCACCGTGGGGACGAAAACCTCGTTAAAGGAAGCGATTGAAGATAATCATGAATTATTGCGCAGGGAACATCTGCCCGCCTCTACTCGACTTTCACTGAAGGACAAAAGAGAAAGGAAAGCCCAAAACAGGACTCTGACACAAGAAAGGACTGGACCTCTGAAAATGGCCTCTAAAATAACATGATTAATACAGAATCCATCAAAGTCCAAGCCTCACACAGTGCCCCCCCAACTCACCCCACTCTGAAGTGTCAACAATTAATGCCACCTCATTAATGGCTAATCACCCGTAACTCTGAGCTGCATTGGCTATCATTAAAAGCTCATTGGTACTGAGTATATACACCTCACAATTAAAGGCACATTATTGAACATGGCTAGTTGTGGAAAGCAAAGGCTAGTGCATGGCAGGTTTGCAGAGTGGAAGGAACAAAGCTGTTCATTCTGATGCCTCTGCACTATAGTGTAATGAAACTGTTAAATTGAGGTATAAATACTTGAGCTATATGTAATATACAGTGAGGAAAATAAGTATTTGAACACCATGCAAAATTCTCCCACTTAGAAATCATGGAGGGGTCTGAAATTTTCATCTTAGGTGCATGTCCACTGTGAGAGACATAATCTAAATGAAAATAAAAACGGAAATCACAATGTATGATTTTTAAATAATTTATTTGTGTGTTACTGCTGCAAATAAGTATTTGAACACCTGCCAATCAGCAAACATTCTGGCCCTCAAAGACCTGTTAGTCCGCCTCTAAAAAGGCCACCTCCACTCTACTTATTATTCTAAATTAGAAGCACCTATTTGAGGTCGATAGCTGCATAAAGACACCTGCTCACCCTACACAATCAGTAAGACTCCCAACTACTAACATGGCTAAGACCAAAGAGCTGTCCAAAGACACCAGAGACAAGATTGTAAACCTCCACAATGCTGGAAAGGGCTACGGGGCAATTGCCAAGCAGCTTGGTGAAAAAAAATCAACTGTTGGAGCAATTATTAAAAAATGGAAGAAGCTAAACATGACTGTCAATCTCCCTCCGACTGAGGCTCCATGCAAGATCTCACCTCGTGGTGTATCAATGATCCTAAGAAAGGTGAGGAATCAGCCCAGAACTACATGGGAGGAGCTGGTCA
>BRDA01006942.1:12860-26607 GCA_036984385.1 Crenuchus spilurus
AGAAACAGAGTTTGTAGGTTTTACTGAAGCTTTGGTCTGTTTCTGAAGTTATTGAAGGTGTTTTTGTGTTTTAAAGCCATATAATAAAAAAAAAAACTATAAATGGTGTTTTTATTAGAATAAACAGTGCTATATAGTAAAGGTGGACAGCTGGTAAGTCAGTGAAAGCAGGATGATTTATGTTAGTTAATGCAGTGTGAGGAGATGATCCATCACTCAACTATTTAATTTTAGCAAAAACAATTAGAAAAGCTTATGATAATGAAGTAAACATGAGTATTTTCACCAGGGGCGTCGGAGTGTGGGGAAAAGTGGAATTGAATTACCAGGGCCCCACGTCAAGGGAGGGCCCTTGAGGTGTCTGGAACTTTTTTCCTTTAAATATTAAATTCAGTTGAATTCACCTCGTGATGCTGCTTGTGCACAAGGCCCAGAATTTTGTGCTACACCCCTGATATTCACTATAGGTACTGTTCTATATTGACAGATCTGGCTGCTATGAATAACACATGTCATCAAATTGCAACAATGATCTGGCAAAATTAAAGATTTGCAAGAAAGGAGTGACTGCATTTGGGCATGCTAAAAGAATCAAAGCATATGGTCACACAGATCTACCAGCAGTGGCAAAAATGCCAGTCAACAGAAAATTCTCATCAGAATTGTGGTCGAATAATGAAACAGGGATATGTGTATAGCAGCAGTCAACATAATCAAAATGACAGCATGCTATGCATATTTATCAATCAACTGCACCCAGTTAGCCTTCTCAAAGCTCCCACCCCTGGGATGAAAGTCAGCACTCATGCCCACTATGTGTGCTTTTCTTTCTCCTTCATCTGTGTAATCAAGTCTTTCAGGTGACACACAGCAGGAAGTCATCAATTAGCACTGAGATCAGATTTCCTCCATCACTTTTCAGGGATGTGAGCAGCCAAGCGAGCTGCAACTTTTACGCTTATTTAAACACCACAGTGCCAACAAGCAGCAGGTGACCACCTTCTGGGCCCTCTGGAAATTGATGTCGGGCCCTTGACTTCCTGCGTGGTTGCTGAAACACTTTCAGCTGCTAGTCCTTCCCACCGCTTAACACAATAAGTACTGTTCCCTCAACCCTGAAAACCACCTTAAAGTGGCTCTCTGGCTTTTTAGCACGGTGTGAGAGAAGCTCGTAACACCACACACTTTAACACCTTTCTAACACCTTTGTGAGGACTATCACAGCTTCGATGACCAGAAAGGGCACGCAGGTCTGGGACGCGCTAGCACTTGGGTTTCCTGTGTTCTTGGAGTTGCAAACCAGCAATTTGCCCCTGTAGTGGCCGAGGAAGTTGTTTTGCTGGGATTTCAAAAATGTATTAAGGGAAGGTGGGGTTGAGGGGAGGCAGGCGGCCCAGATTAGACAGCTTTATAAATAAAATGCATCTTCTTGGCTTTTTACTCTGCTGTTTTTTGGTGTTGGGTTTTCAGCATCTCTTGGCTGGCATCAGTCTGAAGAGAAACGGCGTGCCACTTTGTATCCTGGTGCTCAGTTCCTGTTTGGAGCTGCTCAGAGCTCTTGGGAATAAGGCAGAGAGGGAAAAAAGAAGGGGAAGGAAGACAACTGGGAGGGAGTGTTTAGTCCGTTTAAATAGAGACTCTGTGTTTTTGTGTTTTTATATCATTGAATATTTTGCTGTGGGCTGTCTTGTGTGAAACAGCATCAGTAAATCACCAAGAATCAAAGAGCTCTGCTTTAAACAATGACGAAACCACTGCATGCCTTGCAGTCTTACTGAGTTTAGTGTAGTTGGATTGCCATGAATTCAAAATGCTTGCACATACTTCTGTCTGACAGAGATGAGTAAAAAGACTTAAAATATATACATGTGACTTAAAGCATTAAATTTGAATCCCAGTCCTGGGGAATCCCTGCTATACATATTTTTTTTGCTTTCCTTAATTTAAGTGGTTCACCCTGAAATCATATTTACCCAGTTTTTCACTTTCCACAGATGTAAGCGATCTGACAAGTCAAGCTTGGAGTCCAGAGTTTGCCGCGTGTGCTTTCTCTGTCACACACACAGAGAGAGAGAGAGAGAGAGAGAGAGAGAGAGATGGGCTCTCTCTGCACTAATAATTATTCATTAGGCCATAATTTTAAATATTAGATTTGATTGGCCATGTCGAGGGTGACGTCATCACCCAGAAGCACTTGCGGTTACACAGTGTTAAAGCAGTTATAAATTGTTCATATCAGTTATTTTATGCAGTTGTGTTGTGCTGGCTTAGTGTTTTATTAATGTCATCATCCTGTGTTGGTAGATGTGATTAATTTGTTTATGTGAGTAACTTATTGTCTGTGAGATGTGCAGTAACACTGATCTCATCAGCAGCTTAGAGTGTGTTATATATGTATCTGGTTTCATGCAAAAATGCTTGTTATTAAGGAGAGAAAAGACTGTTCTGTATGATGCTGGATCAGTTATTTCTCTTTCAGCACATTATTAAAGTAAGTTTAGTTTTAAGCTCTATATAGTTAATCAGATTGATGTGAGGATCAGGGGCAGTACTAAGGTGGATCTATGGTGCAATTACTCCGGATCTTACATCCAACCCAGAACCGATCCAGCAACATCCGCTCCCCTCCTTCTGTCTCTGAAAGAGACTGCTTGTGCATCCCACACACACTGGAGGACAAACTAAACTCAACTCAAGTGCGCGAATGCCCCGCCCCCCCATGCAGACATGATTAAATGGCGGGCGGGAGCGGGACCAAATATGATGAATTTATGGCGGGAGTGGGACAAAAACATGCGGGAGCGGGCGGGAGTAACAAATCAGTCCCGCGCAGACCTCTACTGCAAGGTTAACATTGTTAACAAACACTAAAACTTAGTCAACTAGTATATCTGTATACATCTGTATGTATCTGTATACATACATCACCAAAACGTCTCTCAGCCCACATTCAAATCTAAACATCACAGGCTATAAATTCTAAAATATAATGGAAGCTACAGGCAAACATGACAGGCAACAGATTTTATTCATTTTTTTAAAACCCACAGTAAGTCATGCTCTGTTCTATACCACTTTTACCAGTTTGTGATATCTTAGTTAATATCAAGCATGCAGTTTAAGAGATGTTTAGATGATGTATTTTACACATATGAGTGGACTATTTAGGTGACTACTGAGTTCTAGTGTTTTGTTAGAAACATTAACTTCATGTATAAAATAATGATGCAAACTTTGGACTCCAAACATTTCTTGGCTGATCAGCTACATCTGATGTAAGTGGAGAATTCCATAAATATGATTTCTGAGTGAACCATTGATTGACATGTTTATGCTGATCAACTAATTATCAAACTCTTTAAAAGTTGGACATGTATTAAGCCCTATTTTAACAGGATTACGTTTAGCAGATGATTTGTATGATCTAACTTGTCAGAATTTGATTATCTGTATAATTTGGAATAAATCTGGGGTAATTTCCCAATATTGGTCATGCCAATATCAGTGTTAAGTCACAAGACTCAGTGTCAATAACAACACACTGCAGAGTCATCTTTAATAGCAGGTTTTGTAATTCTATTAGTGTGAAACAAATTCAAACAGGGCAGCTCTTGTAGCTCCAAGTTCAGCCAATACAAGAAGAGCATTCATTCATTTACAATTATTACTGACAAACTGTTAAAAACTACTCATACTGCAAAATCAGGCTGGGGGTGGGGTTGTGGTTAGAGAACTGGCCTTGTTACCGGAAGGTCACTGGCTCAGTCCCCATAACTCTGGGCAAGTGTGCTCACTAGTGTGTGTGTGTTCACTAGTGTATCTGCATCTCACTACAAGGATGGGTTAATGTGGATGTCAAATTCTTCTATATACAAGGACATTGGTCAATTGCACAAGAGTGAAAAAACATACATGATTAAGATCACTCTACATCTATTACTGTCATACAATTCATACTGGATTAAAATAACAAATAATCACAATTAATCCATGTCCAGAAAGATTGTATAGTATGGAACAATACAAACATAGACTGCAGAACATAGATTAACTGTGAACTAGAAACTACTGATTTACAGAAGTTTGTATTTATTGGATTAACCATCAAACCTGTGTCTTTGTATAGAGCCAGGCTAAATCTTAGCTTAATCTTAGCAGAACGCTAAGGATGGCTGCGTTCGTTTCCTTAGACTAATCCTCTAAAACGCAGAGTTGAACCATGCAGCCACGAGCCTGAACCATGTGCTCAGCATGTCGCAGAGCTTTGAGCTTGCCACAGTCGACTCCTGGCTTTTCACAGCTGGCAGCACCTCAGCTGGCTGAAGCCATTTCCAATAGTCCTCACTTGGAGCTGCACTCCACTTCCTCCCTCCTTCCCAGTAGGAGAGAATCACTCCCTGCAGCTCTTACGCACCCCAGAGGTGAGGGGAAAACGGGCATTTATCTGTATTCCCCACTGTGCACAGCCAATTTACCACCTTCCAAGCCACTATTGTGGAAATACTGTCGTTGACACCATTATCGATGAATATTGATTGTTTTCCCTCTGAATTCGGGGCTGACAATTTGGCACGCTGTCAGCTGAATCTATAACATGGCAGCACATTAATGTAGAGTAATTGTGTTGTGCAACATTCAGGGATGCAAGAAGATTTCAATTTCAAAAAGCATACTCTCATCAGCACAGTATGACCCCACAGCAGCTACATTTATTAGCGAAGTGTACCAGAAATATATGGCACATGAAGGGAACATGGCAAAGGTTCATATGTTCCACAGCTCTGAATTCACTTAATGTGACATTTACTATTGTGGAAACCTTGACCCTACCTACCTTAGTACATGGAAGCAAAAGGCCATGGCAACATAGGACCAATGGAACATAAGGCCCTCTAAACAGGACCATGCGTACATACAACCCTGGGAACTTAGGGTTATGGGAACATAGGACCATGGGAATGTACAACCCTGGGAACATAGGACCATAGGAACCTACAACCCTGGAAATATAGGACCACGGCAACATAGGACCAATGGAACATAAGGCACTGGGAACATAGGATCTTGACAACATATAACTAAAATCTGTGCTTTGTGTACAACAAACATGTTCATGTGTAAACTGAGGAAAAAGGCTTATAATATATATATATATTTTAATTAAAAACTTAAATAACCCAAATATACCACTTCCAGCACAGTCACAGTTAAGTGCATAAATTACATCTTACCTACCATTATTTGGGGGCAAATGAGTGGTTCCATTAGGTTCCATTTCCATAGAGTGTTCTCTCTCCAACATGTGTGGAAACGTCCGTGGCAAAGATTGAAGGGGACAGCTGAGAGTGTGTGTGTGAGAGAGAGAGAGAGAGAGAGAGAGAGAGGGGCACTGCTTACAGATGATATGGAGCCTGTGGAGAGAGAAGGGAAGAATTATTTCACTTGGATCTCAAATCACAATGGAGTCAGAGAGGAAATGGCTGAAAGGTTACGTTAGGCTTTTCCTTTTCCAAAAGCAGTAAGCATTCACGCCATCAGCCCAAATGTTACTTAGCAGAGCTAGTGCAAAAATGTGTTACAATGGCCTACAAATGTGTCCAACATGTATTTGTTTTTTAAAGTCTTAAAATTCTTTCAGAGAAACAGCATGAGATTCATTGCAATTCAGATTTGTGTCACATCAGATGTCAGGACAGACACTTAGTGCTCAGGTCTATTTGTTTGGGACATGGGACCACCATGGATGCCATAGCAACCCCTTGCAAACCACCATGAATACCATAGCAACACCTTAGCAACTACCATGGAAACCATAGCAACACCTTAGCAACCACCGAGCAATCACTTAGCAACACCATTGGAACCATCACGAATACCTAAGCAACCACCTAGCAACCACTACGGATACCATAGCAACACCTTAGCAACCACATAGCACACATTTAGCAACACCATAGCAACCACTACAGAAACCATTGCAACACCTTATCAACCACCATGGATACCATAGCAACACCTTGGCAACCACCATGAATACCATAGCAACACCTTAGCAACCACCATGAATACCATAGCAACACCATAGCAAGCACCTCAGATACCATAGCAACACCTTAGCAACTACCATGGATACCATAGCAACACCATAGCAACCACTACAGATACCATAGCAACACCTTAGCAACCACCTCAGATACCATAGCAACACCTTAGCAACCACCATGGATACCATAGCAACATCTTGGGAACCACCATGAATACCATAGCAACACCTTAGCAACCACCAAGAATACCATAACAACACCGTAGCAAGCACCTCAGATACCATAGCAACACCATAGCAACCACTACAGATACCATAGCAAAACCTTAGCAACCACCTCAGATTCCATAGCAACACCTTAGCAACCACCATGGATACCATAGCAACACCTTAGCAACCACCAGGGATACTATAGCAACACCTTAGCAACCACCTAGTAACCACTTAGCAACACCATAGCAACCACCACAGATACCACAGCATCACTTAAAAACCAACTGGGATATCTTAGCATGTGAGCTATGTTAGCTGCATAACATTTATTTTACAAATATTAGTTTCTTTTTATTCTTAAGATTATATATCAGTTTCAAAATGCGTATTGATCGCATTCAGCAATAACATGTTTACATCAGTCAAATGCATTAGCCTTTCTACTAAGAAATGCACAAGCTGCAGCAAGCTGTAGAATATGTTACACTCACAGCTCACAAGGAGAGACATCTTTTCCTTAGGAGTAACATCCAAAATAGCAGACTTGAGCTAAAGTTTCATTTGTGTTTTTGTCTGATCTCAGTAGGAGAAACTGCTGAGTTGTTAAAGAGACCTCATTTTTGGCTTTTTATTCTTCTGGATTTAACTTTTCTGTAAAAAGATCCTGAAATAAGAGCCAATTCATATTTTCATTATTCCACAATTAATTAATTCCTAATGCTTGGCTTAAAAGTGGAAAAAGCAAAAACAAAACAACTGCAATTGCATTAAAAATAGTTTGGGCCCAAGGGATGTCACAAATGCCATAATTGGATTGTTTATTCTATTTTCTTTTTTTCTCTCTCTTTCTCTCCAAATCTACCAGCAGTGTAAAAATGGAGCACTAATTAGTCTAAGGGTGACAGGCTACACCAAAGTTCACTAATCAACATTCTTCAAACTCTAGCTGACACAAATAAAGATTGAGCCAACTTGATCCCATCTGTCTCTGTTTTGCTTGACCTCTCTGACCTTAACAGCAGCTAATGACCACAGGAAGAGGAGGAGATTAAAGTGTGAGTCTTATCATGGCCTCTCCAACAATGTTATTTGCCTTCACTAGGCCCAGGCTCGCCCAGTTCTGTTTCCTGTTTTACACCAAACTATTCTTATGCAGGTGTTGATGAGCTTGGTGACTTTGTCATTTTTAGATTTATTTACATTTACTAAACTATATTCACTACCATTGAAAACCATTGTATTTGACAATCTCACTGTATTTTATATTTTACTGTCTATAGTTATTTAAAAGAGCAATTGCAAATTAAAAAATGTGTTAATGTGTCAGTTTCTATATCATGTTTTTATATTTACTGCTATACATAACAAGCTTTTATTGCTCTTGAAAGCATTTTGTTTCAGGCTGCAGAGTACTGAAGGGTCTTCATGTAGGCTCAAATTGCAATTCAGATTTGTTTCTCAATAGATCTCCCATCAGCGGGACAGGCACAGAGTCTTCCATTCTATTAGTTTGGGACTTATTCAGACATTAGGAAAGGATTGCAATCAACATTTATTCAGGGCTATGGCACAGTTTATTTTAAGGAAAAAAAAATCAGCTCAAACTTAACAGAATGAGCATTTGAGCTTTCATATGACTTCTCAATTTGTATATATCTTAGAAAAACAGAAACCGCTGAATCTCTGAACTGATTCTTTTTGACTATTATTTTGTTATCTGTGATTTTGTTTTACAAATATTAGCTACATTTAGTACTTGATTATAGAGTTTCAAAATATTTATCAACCACACCTTTCACTTTCTTGTTTACATATTTACCAGGCAGATCAATTAGCTTCGTCCCTAATGCACATGATGCAGCAAGCTTCATGTTTAAAAAGGTATCATCTGAATTCCCATTGTGTTTTGAATGCTGTCATAGTCCTTTGTGGAGGTAATAGTAATGTTTATCTCCATTGCTGCGATGATACACATCTGATGATATACATGATCTGATACATATGAAGCATATATGTAATGTAGGACATTATGATTCACCCCTATTATGATGTGCAATTAAGCACAATTTGATTAAAACATAATGCAGTTCAGTGATGCAATGCAAAAAAATATGATGCTGTAACTGAAAATGGTACAGATCTGTAGTAACTGTAGCTCTTCCTCCTCCATGATAATTTGTGATGCACATACCAGATTAATTCATATGTACTTCATACGCTCAGCTGTCATGATAGAAATTATGCTTCTCAAATTAATCTTAAATTGTATTCACTGCACTGTATATTGAACTTTTATGTTGTTGCACTGATGCAAGTCAAGGAATCGTTCTATCATTAGAAGGTAATGTAGACTACGCTGAATGATTGGATGCTAACTTATCCAGCTAACAGGGTCACCGGGCAATAGACTAGGTCATGTAAATACTTATTGTTTTGTAAGATTTGTCAATACTAGGAATGTATAGAATTGCACTTGTTATCTGCACAGCTGCTAAAAGACATCAACAAGTATTAAGTTCTCCATGCTACATGTTTTACTTCCTGACAGCTTCTAAGGGAAACATTGTTTCAGTGTCTTATAAACTAGACAATTCATTCTGTCTGCTGAAAAAGTGGAAAAGTCAGCAGCTCTTCAGTGATACTACACCAGGATGTATTTCTTTTATCTACAGGGAACAGCTGTATAGCTGTAGTAATAAAATGGCCATTTCCCACCCTTGTTCCATTGAATGTGGATGTATAGCCATGAGCTCAGGGGCAGGCAATATGATCATGTGTTATCGTTATTGTGATAAATGACTCAGTCACAAAATACACTGTACTTTGCACATCGAAGAACACTGGGCTATTGCATGCTTTTTTAGTGTATGTTTCATAAAATAGAAATTTAGAGGTGTCTGTTGTTTATGCAATTGTTCATATTTTACCACCATTGTCACAAACATAAAATACAGTATCATCTCTTAAACTAGTGTTCCTCCTCATCCTTAACCAAGATGACATGCAAAACAGAACACTCTCTCTCTCTCTCTCTCTCTCTCTCTCTCTCTCTCTCACCTTGAAAAGGCATCAAAATATTGTTTGTTTAGCATGTCTCACATGTCTGTAATTGCCTAATTGCAATTTTCCACAGTTATTAGCTTATGCAGTCATATGTTGCAACAATTATTTGTGTTTACATCAGTTGAGTTCAGAGAAGTGCATGTAAATAAAGCACTAAATAAACAAATGTAATCATTTTTTAAAAATAAAAAAACTACATTTATTTAAAAATGGAATAAAAAATATATAACACATTTATCACAAAAACAAATGTTCCAACATTTGACTTACTATGTCACCTATAGAGGGCAGTGGTGAGTATTGTTTGTTTATCTGATATTTGTTAACCTTTTTTGTGATTTGTAATAATAACACATACAATTATTAAATTGCTTACAATTTACTGTTGAAAATAAACTTCTATTTGTCTCAGAAATTATTTTTTTTCTTTCCACAAAAAATCTTTTTTTCATATTGCACTGCACTGAAGGGACATTTTGTTCAGCTTGCAACTCAGAATTTGTGTCACCGGAGATTTTTATGCCCCTCACAAGGATAGAAAGTGTTCTGTTCTATTTGTTTGGGACTTATTCAAACATTACTTTCAAAAGATTACAACTTCAAATCAACATATTCTTTTTCTTTTTTCATACATTTTGTTTACATTTTAATGCTTATTCCAAAATGATATGGCACTTTGCTTATTTGAAGCAAAATCTTTAATATGCAGACTAGGTAGAAATTGATAACTTGTGTAGAAGGAAGAGAGTTCAAATTTCATATCACTCAACTGTTGTACACATCTTAGAAAATAAGAAAGTAATGACTGTGAAGAAGTCTGGACTCACAGATGGGGTCAGGGTATTTAAGAGGTTATCACATTGAGAGGGCAGCAGTGAGTAATGTTTCTTTGAGTGTGTCAGTTTGAAGCTACTGAGTAGCAATACCTAAGAAGAAATACAGCTTATCAGACAGTTTATTCATTATAGACTTGTATGTTAGCAGTTTGAAGATATTCTGATGGATATTCTGGAGAATCAATGGCAGTCTGAATTGATGAAACTTAATAGTAATAATGTTAATAGTTGCATATAAAGACCAAAATGAAGACAAAAATAAAAACTGTTAATCAGGAATATTTATAATGACAATCATCAGCTAAAATTTCATACAAGAACATTTCCTGAGCTGATATATTTACAGCAAGCTTTTCCCCAACTCCAGGAGGCCTTCCTGCACTCCACATTTTTCTGTTTTCTGAAATATTGTTTTAGGAATATCCAATGAAATGCTGTCACAATCCCCAAAACAGGAAGGAGATTTCTCAACAGGGTGATGCTTTTTGCATTCACATGTTCAGGCATATTTTCCCACTTATCCTAGATCTAGTTATGAGCCAAGATGTTTGCTTCTTTAATTTTGAATTGGAGCTGCAAGGCTAATGTTGCTAACAAACATTAGAACTCAGTAGTCACCTAAAAATCCCAGTTGTTTCTGTAAAGCAACTGGGATTATATTTATAACAATAACAATATTTATTATTTATATGAAACTTTATTTATATAGCCATATTGCTGCTGTTATTACTAATATATTATTATATATCAGTGTTTTATATAATTTTATTAGTTTTATATGCCTTTAAAACTTGTTGAATGTTTTATGGATGTATGTTGTTTATGGACATATGTTGTCTGGCACTGTTTTTCTGTTGTTAAGAGTTAATTTTGTTGTACCATGTACAATGACGATAAAGCTCTATTCTATTCTATTGTATTTTAAAAATACATTACTAAAACTTCACTTAACCCACTCAAATCTTCATCCAGATTTGAAAGTCTTACATACTAGTTGCTGTAGTATAAAAACAAATAAAACGTCACTGTTACAGACAGCAGCAGAGCTGGTAGAAGACTATTCTCTGTATTTATGGTGGCTGTCATTACTAAAAGTGATCCTACATCAGCACTTTTTTTACTTTAGCTGCGTGAGTTTTTGTTAATTTTTAAAACTCAGAGAAAGGCATATTAGTCTGTGATACCTTAATTAAGATCTGGATGAGGTATGAGAGTTTTGATGGATTTTGATGGAAATGACTAGGCTAATTTAGGTGACTATTGTAATATATTGGTTGTTAGCAACATTAGCCTCGCATCTCCAGTTCCAAATATGTCTTAGCTTAGCTTGATTACATCTGAGGTAAGTGGGACAGATAGGCAAATATATTTTTAAGTGAAGCAGTCCTTGGCAGAACAAATGTCAAATGTAACTGTTCACAGCTGTAAACTCAAGAGAGATTGTGCATCCTGTTATAGTAACACATCACATAACTAGCATAACAGAATCTGGAGTTTCAGTTCTTTAATGTTTCACCCATAAATGTGCATTATATTTGACATATTTTCATGGAA
The DNA here is from genome assembly GCA_036984385.1 of Crenuchus spilurus. NCBI lineage: Eukaryota > Metazoa > Chordata > Actinopteri > Characiformes > Crenuchidae > Crenuchus > Crenuchus spilurus. The sequence continues at coordinate 24,570 of BRDA01006942.1, forward strand.
TAAACCTTAATAAGCGGACATATGAGTTTTAACTAAAACAAAAGCAATTTTTTCTTTAAACATTTTAGCACCTATTGTATGTATATACATATGTATATACCTATGTATATACATACAGCAATGACTGTTACTTCTTTAAATGCAGCTCAAGTTAGATGTTAAATTATACCTTAATATATAGTTAAATGACTTGTAATACAGTTAAACAACTTGTAATTATAATTAATATAATGTGTCATTTGAATATACCTTTTCTACAGAGTATGCAATTTTTTAAATTTTTATACATGACATTTCTCTTTTTGCTGACAAATTTCCATCCATATTTTCTATTTTATCATATGCTCAACCTGCAGAAGACTAACAAAATATAATTTATCCAGGGGCACAAAACATTTTTAACACCAGTGTAAACATAGCATTACTTGTTTAAATATATCATACATGTGATAAAGAAAGAATGAAGTTCAACTCACCAACTTTCTCACAGTCTTGCAACAAGTTGTCTCCGTCCTTCTGCTCAGTGCTCTGGAAAGGCAGGAAATGCTCTCTTAGACAGCTTAGCACATAGGAAGTAACTTTCTAGTCTTTCAGACAGAGAGAAAAGGAGAGAAAAGTGTTAACTCCTACCACTGCTCTAACTCCTCTCCCACAGCATTCGTATGTGGTTAGGTCAGATGGGTTGCGCGTGAACTTTTCAGGGTTTTTTTCCTGCTTTTTTTGCCCCTCCACCCCTGACTTATTCCCTGGTGAATGATCTCTGCTTCTCTGACCAGTAATCGGCAGACCCCTCCCCATAGCTGTGTAAATAACCCACAGCTGTTGTCAGTACAAGGTTGGGGAAGGAGGGGAGGGTGGAGGGGACAGGAAGGAGAGAGAGAGAGAGAGAGAGAGAGAGAGAGAGAGAGAGAGAGAGAGAGAGAGAGAGAGAGAGAGAGAGAGAGAAAGTTCAGTTAAAGAGTTTTGCATGACATTCTTGCTTAAGGATGAGGAAGAACATGATAATGTTCTAGAGATCTTATGTTTTGTGACAGGATCGATTCTCAAAAACACAGTTTGGACTTTTAATTAACAGTATGCAAGCATTGTGTTCATTTTATGTTGTGTTTAAACCCCCATCAGCTAGGTAGAATTATTGTGATCTACCTTCAGCCATTAGACTCTTCCACTACAGCAAAAACATGCAGTTTTATATCACCTTGCTTACAGTCTCACAATATAGCACAACAAATTAATATTAATCATAGCCCCTGTATTGTGTTATGTATTGTTTCACCAGATTCCTGACAATGTTCAGTCCTTATGTAGAATAATTACAATTAAAATAGCTGCAATATTATGGGTGTAGTTTGTAGGGCTGCAGCCAAGGCTGTCTTTGTCGAGTACAAATCTATGGCTTGTCAAGGCTAGAGTCTTAAGTGTATCAAGATGTGATAAGTAAGGTGCTTATTTGCTAATAAGTGAATGAAAACATAAGTATCATCAATATAAGCTGTACATATGTTCATGAGAATGTGTACCAGATTACATTTGTACTGGAAAGTCATCAGTTGCTTCCATGAGTCATACTTCCTACTTGGAAAGATGGAAGAACCTCACCAATGCCCAGATAGATATAATAACCATTTCACTTGAAAGCTGAGAAGGCTTATTTCTTGATGAGTTGATATTATATTTTTGATCATAGTTGAGATAACATTGAGATTGCTGTCATTTTATACAGCTCTGTAGTAAAACGTGAGAGGAGAAACATGAGATTAGTGATGTGTTTTTCTCATGTGACACAGAAGATCTGAGCATTAAGGTGAAATCTCTATTTGATACTGTTATCTGTGAGAAACTATCGAGAGAGGAAATACAAGAGATATTTAGGATTTTTCTTTTCTTGGGGAATGCACATATTTTCTTTGAACTACTTATCAGTGCAATTTTGTATGTTTAATGTTTATTCTTGATTCAGTGGACTGGATGGATAGATTTATAACACAGTGGCAGCAAATGCATCAGGGCTTGACCCAATTGACTTGGTGAATTGAGA